>OY769906.1:22155444-22395162 GCA_963669185.1 Dyspetes luteomarginatus
GGATTTAATGAGCCATTGGTCACGTGAGGTTTAATATCTGAAGAGAAAAGGCTGCTCTGCCAGGATTAGTGACCGAATATCATCATTTTTGGTCGATTAGAATCGATTCTAGGGCTAATTCACGTCCTAGGGATTTTTTTGTTGCAAATAGGGATTTAACGGGCCATTGGTCACGTGAGGTTTAATATCTGAAGAGAAAAGGCTGTTCTGCCAGGATTAGTGACCGAATATCATCATTTTTGGTCGATTAGAATCGATTCTAGGGCTAATTCACGACCTAGGGATTTTTTTGTTGCAAATAGGGTTTTAACGGGCCATTGGTCACGTGAGGTTTAATATCTGAAGAGAAAAGGCTGCTCTGCCAGGATTAGTGACCGAATATCATCATTTTTGGTCGATTAGAATCGATTCTAGGGCTAATTCACGTCCTAGGGATTTTTTTTGTTGCAAATAGGGATTTAATGAGCCATTGGTCACGTGAGGTTTAATATCTGAAGAGAAAAGGCTGATCTACCAGGATTAGTGATCGAATATCATCATTTTTGGTCGATTAGAATCGATTCTAGGGCTAATTCACGTCCTAGGGATTTTTTTGTTGCAAATAGGGATTTAATGGGCCATTGGTCACGTGAGGTTTAATATCTGAAGAGAAAGGGCTGCTCTGCCAGGATTAGTGATCGAATATCATCATTTTTGGTCGATTAGAATCGATTCTAGGGCTAATTCACGTCCTAGGGATTTTTTTGTTGCAAATAGGGATTTAATGGGCCATTGGTCACGTGAGGTTTAATATCTGAAGAGAAAAGGCTGCTCTGCCAGGATTAGTGATCGAATATCATCATTTTTGGTCGATTAGAATCGATTCTAGGGTTGTTACTGTTCCTAGGGATTTTTCATCACGTCTAGGGACTTGCTGGGCCATTGATGATTTTCATTTCCGCATTTAAAGATCATGAATGTGAGCGTGTGCTTGTCAATCGCCATTTCTAGTCGGGTGAAAGCCATTCTAGGCTATGACAGGGATTGTCCCTAGCGATTTTCTTTTACACTAGAAAGATTGTCCTAAATTTTTTAACGCGTCAAGGAAATATAAAAAAAAAATGCATCAATCCCAGCATCTTCGAGCATAATTCCATCTTTTGGGATATCAGTTGCAGCCTAATGATAAATTTTAGCCTCGTTGCGTGTCTCTTGTCACGCAGAACGCGCTACGAAGACGAGATAAGACAGCAAATAGTAACTTTATCCGTAGCGAAAAGCATTAAAACCAATCAACAAGCGAGAAATCCGAGTCGACGAAGAGAAACAACGAGAACCCGCGATAATGCACAAGAACCCTTCCAATTCTAGCCCTTCCTTTTTTTTTCTCTTCTCAATTGAATCTCAACAGTCACCCTTGAAAGGATTGATGGAAAACAAACGTCCTGGGCGATGGACAATGTCAGAATTCCGAGAAATGGCTTTTCTCAATCATCCTTTGCTTTCATTTTTCCCTCATTCTGTTGCGAAAATAAAGTCTCGGTGTGATTTATCTAGTGATTCTTTGATTTTTATTTTTTTAAATCCCTAAATGACGCCTTCAATTTATCTAGTAACTTAATATTTTCTACTCGGATAATTCCCTAAATGGTACCTATTTATCTAGGGATTTTTCACACTATTCTTTCGAAATATCTAGATGGCTAATTCTAGGATTTTTTTATTTTTCGTTTGGGGATTTAAGAAAATCTCTATAAAAATCTTCTATGTTTCTAGGGATTTTGTCGTACTTTTGAGTATAATTTTTATAAAATTTTCGTAAAATATGAAAAATTCTTCATCTGCTTTTGGTAATTCGTCAATTTTCTCGTTATATTGACATTGACAGAAACAAAATTTTATATGCTTTTACCCGATTTTCCCGATACAGGAGAAGCCCAACACCAGGTTTCATTTCACCGTCATATTTAATCCAAGATCACCCTTGTTTGCCCAGTTTTGGGTTACAACTCGTCTAATGGATTATCCTTATATTCTCCCTCTCGTCAATTCGCGACCCCCTTACAGTTTTATATATATATATATATACAATCTTTTATTCTATACATTTCTCGCAGACTCACGTCAATGGACCCACACACGCGTAACACATAAAAATAACAATGATTTCCGATATTTGTTCAAGTTATTAGCGGACGAAAAATCTCCACGCGTCGTTATCTCGCAGTGTCCGAGAGGGCAAGAGATGAAAAAAAACCGTGTAAAAGTACACTTTTTCATATAATAATAATAATTATGATGATAATTTTTTTTTTTATTATTTTAATAATAAAATTATCAGTAAAATCATTATTATGAATTATTATTATTATTATCATTTTATCAATAATAAAACTTTCTCAATCGAGCAATAATAAATGTTTGGCTGAATAAAAATTAATTTTATTTTTCATAACAAATATTTGGGTCCAATAATTGTCGCATATATCAACGCAATTTTTTTTTTTTATTGCCACGCAAGAGTGTCAAAAGATTATGGGAGGGGGAGCAGTTTGATTGAACGAGATTTACGAGTGATCGTAAAATATTTCATATGATAAAGAAAAAAAAAAAAAAAAATTACTCAGGGAGAGATACGTGTCGAACGAGATCATTACAAGATTATACGTATCGTCATCTTTTATTTGTCATCTAACGACATGTGAAATGTTCGCTCTTATTATCATATTATACGTCATATAATATTTTCTTTCTTGTTTATTAACGTAATAAAAATAGTAAAATAATTGGATCATAATTTTAATGAAAAGCATAAATTTTTTTTTTTTTTGCACTGTAATTTGCACATCCTGCATATATATATTTTTTTGCCCATCTGGTGTATTAAATAATTAATCTAATTAAAATTTTATTGCCATTATTATTATTTTTTTTATCATTATTAGATTAATTATACTATTGAAATAATAATAATAATAATAATGATAATAATAATCTACGTGGCAATGTGATAAGACGTAAACGTTAGCGAGGTAGGAGACGTGTAGGATGCTGCGAGGCGCCAAAGCGTCGCGGCGCCACCCCAGGCGTCCGCCAAACCGACGCCAAACTCACCCTTGCCGTACAGCATCTCTCTCGCCCCCCCACTCCTTTTTCTCCCGCTACATGCTTCGTACTAACGTCATCCCCTCCCTGCGACCAAAAAATAGGCGTGTCACGATATAACATCGAAAACTTGGAAAACGAATTTTATTAAAAGAAAAAAAAAAAAACTTTTAAAAACAAAAGAATAATTATATCGATTGGAAAATTATTCGAGATATTTTTTAATTGTTAATAATCACGATAGAAAAATTATTGAAAGAATTTAGAATTAACAATTTAGTTAAATTAAACGAAGCATAAAAACGAAATCTAAATTTTAAGGACTTTAAATTGGATTTAAAGTAATTTGGGATGTTTATATTTGAATTAAAGGGTTTGAGATGAATTTGTTGAAAAAAAAGGATAGAGAACGTGAGTCACGCTTTCAACAAGAGGTGATCAACCCGTATGTGAATGCATATGTATGTATATATATTTACACCAGAGGGGTGAGTACGACACAATCGTGTCGTAAAATCCGCCTTCGTCCTTTTCGACTATTATACATACCTATATATATATACGTATGTATAATAGTCGAAAAGGACGAAGGCGGATTTATATATACATATATATATATATATATATATATATATATATATATATATATGAGTTGGAGCAATTCCTCACGACTCAATATGAAAATACTTTCGTAACGGTGAAGAAGCATCCCCTTTAAATATATAATACTTAATTGCGACAAATATGGCCCGTAAAATTTGAATAGGCACGCGATGATGAGCGAACCCAGTGAGAAGGGTGTCTGGGACTGTTTTTTTACTATATATATATATATATAGTAAAAAAACAGTCCCTTGACCGTTCTACAAAATTCGTCGAGCGTTGGAATTTAATGCAACCTGATAGCCAAAAATAACTCATTTTGTGAATGTTTTTATTTATTTAATTTTTTGACCGAAAAAAAAATTCATAATAATTATATTTTAATTTCAAATATTTGTTTTCACTTTTTCTCCAAATGGGAAAAAAAATATTACATAAATTTTTTTAATTCTTTGAGAAAAAAAAAATAATCGAAAAGCTTTAAGTGGAGAAAGATTCGTCGAATGGTAAATTTCCATGTGGAAAATTTTCCAATCAACCAAAATGCGATTTTTATCTCACGAGATCTTTGACAGACCAGCAAAAGTTCATCTTGACAATGAAACAGGTGGGAGAAAAAGCATCGTAAAATTCGTGATATAAATCGGATAAGAGATAATATAACTATATATATTCCGTGGCAATTTCACAAATGACCAGGCGAGTCGAAAATTGGTTGTCATTGTCCCAGAGGCAGTTGACCTCGCCCTCATCTGACGTGTCGATGTATTATCTTTAATCTGAATGACCAACACATCGCGCTCCTTGCGATTCTCTCCACGTTCACATCTGTCGACTTTTCTATTCTCCAAAACTCTTCAGCATCCTCCCCTCCCCCTCTTCAATCACATTTAGATCCTGACATAATACGACTTCCTTAATTCATCGGTTCTCCAATGCAATTGACCATTTCAACAATTAAGATCACGTGACGAAGATAAAAATTGCCATTTTATCGTTTAATTATAGATATATATATATAGTAAAATGGCGACAAGGACATTTTTGTCGACCACTAAATTGTCAATGAAGGGTCCATTGAATTATTAAATAAAGTTATCAATTTAACGATCATTTAATGACAAATTGAAGATTCATACAATGAAATAATTATTCGGCCATTGGAACAATAAATAAGAATAAAAATAAAAAATGGGGCCATTAGGATTATAAATAAATAAAATAAATGGCCATTTGTGATTATTTAAAAATATTTTTTTTTCATAAATTTAATCGATTCACGAAAAATTGAACAATATCTATTTTTTTTTCAAATAAAGCGAACCATTTAAATGGACTGTGAATCCTCATAGAAATTGAGATAGGGGTGGAAATGGCTTATCACAAAGCCAATGACAAAGCTTCAGACAGTTTGGCGCCACTTCAACCTGCTATAACTATTTGTATGCTTCACTCGTGCCAACGAATAACAAACAAAACTTTTCTCTAGCTTCTTCCCCTTTTTTTAAACTTCATCTATAACCACCCCCCATGTCAAACTTCCGGTCTTTGGAAATTTTGTTTACGCAACTCTGATTTTTTTTTTCCCCTTTTCTCAAAAATTTTCATTCAATTTTGTCCTCTCATATTATGCAAAAAATTATTTATTTTTTTCTGATAAAATAATTTTTAATTGCCCTTAAATGATTATTAATAATTTTTTAAATTTTATGATTGAAAATTCGTGTTTTAGTTTTCGTGGTACTTAAAATCGAATTACGTATTAATTGGGCACTCTGAACGAAATTAAAAGTGAAATCAATTTATGATTTCTTTTTTTTTCTCTCATATGTCCCTGATAATAAATTATTATTTTTATCAACATCATTGTTAATAATTTTTTCATATCTCTCGTAAATATTTCGTGCTATATTTTCATCGTTTTAATATTAAACTGCACGTGCAAAATTTGGTAATCGTGACAAAAATCAAACCAAATTCAAACTGTGTGCCCGTTTGGTCGACGATTTCTCGTGGTTAGTCGGGTGCGAAAATCGACAGGCATTGTCAGCCCGATCAATCCTCCGATAAGTCACGCGAGAGAGTGCCAGAAACGAGAGCGAGTGAGCGAAGAGAAGTTTGATTGACGGGACAAACGATAAGGGTTGACGGGACGAATCAACGAAGAGAGAGAAAACCATACCAGATATTTTATAAGTAAATAAATATCTATATATATGTGTGTGTGTGTGTATATATATATATATATATATATATGAAGCCCCTGAAATATTCCCAAAATGAAAATGGTCCAAAAATGAAAACAAGCTCACTTTTAATTCCCAAACGATAAATACCCCAAAATAAATCCTGCTGGACATTGCAAAAAGAAAAGTTTATTTTTCGTGGTCCAGAGACAAAAAATCCATGAGGATTTTTTTTCGGAACTTCAAAAAAAATTCTAGGGGTGGTTTTGTTCGTCGTAAAAACCACCCCTGTGGTGTGTCTCGTCAAGGGAGAGGCCAAAAGAGCTTCAGTACGTCGCGAAAAAAATGTCTTGACTGTACACAGCGAAGACGGATTTTCACCCACCCCTGCAAGCCACCTCTTACGATCCACCCTTAACTTCCGGCCGAAAGTGCCGTTGCATAAATTGCCTGTACATCTCAATTCACCCCCAATGGTGACCATTCTCTTTACACGTCGTGCCCTCTGAGTGACACACGCGCTATATTATATATATAGACCGGACCACCCCCCAATGTTGCATCCACCCCTTACGGCGTACTCGCATTATCATCCCCCTTCGTTCCGGCCTCTCATGACGGCGATTTCTTTTTTCTTCTCTCTCTTCGCCTCACCAGAGGTCTCTCACCTTATCCGGGCTTTATCACCGGTGAGAACCCTCGTAAAGATCGAGCAAACACCTCGATGAATTTTTCTTTTCGGGGCTGAAAACACCCCCCATTGAGACTATTTCTACGGTAATTTAATATATATTATTTTTTTCTCCTTGCAAAAGCCTTGAAAGTTTGACGTCACGTAGAAATGTATCGAATTTATCGAAAATATATCGAATTTATCGAAAATAAATCGATTTTATCGAAAATATATCGAATTTATCGAAAATAAATCGAATTTATAGAAAATAAATCGAATTTATCGAAAATAAATCGAATTTATCGAAAATAAATCGATTTTATCGAAAATATATCGAATTTATCGAAAATAAATCGAATTTATAGAAAATAAATCGAATTTATCGAAAATAAATCGAATTTATCGAAAATAAATCGATTTTATCGAAAATAAATCGAATTTATCGAAAATAAATCGAATTTATCGAAAATAAATCGAATTTATAGAAAATAAATCGAATTTATCGAAAATAAATCGAATTTATCGAAAATAAATCGAATTTATCGAAAATAAATCGAATTTATCGAAAATAAATCGAATTTATAGAAAATAAATCGAATTTATCGAAAATAAATCGAATTTATCGAAAATAAATCGAATTTGTCGAAAATATATCGAATTGATCGAAAATATATCGAATTTATCGAAAATATATCGAATTTATCGAAAATAAATCGATTTTATCGAAAATATATCGAATTTATCGAATTTATCGAAAATATATCGAATTTATCGAAAATATATCGAATTTATCGAAAATATATCGAATTTATCGAAAATTAATCGAATTTATCGAAAATAAATCGAATTTATCGACTGGCCTTATCCTCAATCTCGTTCTCATATTTACAGCATCCCCCTGCTTTTCCGGCATGGATTATTTTCTGCCCAAATTTATTGTAAAACTAGCTCGGAGTGGGGGCTCGAAAAAAATTCTGACACGTGACTTTGGTCATGGTAGGAGTAAAATCACACGATAGGGGGTGGTGAACGAGTGGTGGGGGGGCATAGATTGTTAAGGGTGGAAAATGGGGTATGAGGAGGGGTAGGAGGAGGAAGGGAATTGCAATTACTATTCTTACGATGCGAGGGTGTACTTGGCGGGCACCACCAATGGGGGTCGAAGTGCGTGCGCAATCCTCTTCAACCCCCCACCCCCGCTTGAACGAAAACACTCGAGAATTGTCTGGGTGGCGCGCGCTGGGCCACAAACGCATCACTTCTTTGGCGACAGCCGTCGGGGTAACATCCTCGTCCTCCTCCTCTCTCTCTCTTTCTCTCTTTGCACCCTCTTCTCGCGATCATCCCCCTTCTCAACTATTCTGTAATCCAAATTTTCCAAACATCCACGACAATTTAACCGAATCCAAAACTCTGCCAAAAATTTTCCAGTGTATTTTCTCTTTGATTTTGACAAGACAATTTTTTTTGTTTTTTTCCAAGTCACAACCCTGATCGCAATTTTTTGTTTATCCTGATTATACATCGGTTGTCGCTGCAGCTCCACGTTTAGAAGTGCCTTAATACTGCCGTCCGCATTCACCCTTCGTGCTGATTTTTTTTTTTGGCAACGATTTTTGTCAGTTTCATTTTTGGTTTATTGTTTTTTTTTTTTTTTTTTTTTTTTATAACCACCCTGTAGCCTTGAATTTCTCGACTTGAGAGTCGAGAGCCACACCGTCCGCCACCCTCGTGCCTTCGTAAAAAAAAATACCAAGTGATTATTATTATTTTTTTTCTAGCTAAAATCGTAAAGAAATTCGTTTTTTTTTTTTTTTTTCGATCGAAAAATAAGGTTAAGAAATAACCCCACGTGATTTGCTTTTTTGTGATAAAATCGCGATTCCGTCCCAACCCCCTATTCCGAGTATATACAAAGTTCGATAAGAAATATATTTGTTAAGCGTTGGTAAACTTCGTGGCAGCCGAGACGAGAGCATCATGACAATAATTTGGTGAGTAATGAAAGAAAAACGAAGTATAAAAAATTACTCGACTTTTCTTACCCCCTTTTTTGCACGTTAATAAATAGTCGGCTCGATTTTTATGTCCGAGTGTGATATCGTAATTATTGGTGTCGTATTGCGTTGGATTTATTGCTCGTAAATTTTATATTGATACTAGAATTTAAATTATCAAAGGGGTAGTTTGGGGTTAAAATTATTACAAGGGGGTGAGTTTTGTACTGACCCCTATAATTTTAATCCTAAACCGGGACTCTGATAAGAACAATTTTAACCGAAAACTACCCCTGTTATAAATCACGCGTCAACCCCAAACTACCCCTTTAATAAATTTAATTGTGCCCAATTTTGTTCGCAACCTTCGCGAAATCGAATATCAAAATATCAGGGTACAAATATCCAATCATATCATCCTTGGCATACTCGATATTTTTTCTTGAAAAAATTCATCCCTTCGGGATTTCGCAAAACGAGACGTTAATAACACACACGGTGTGTTATCGAGTCTATCAATCTATGCCGAGACCGTGGAACACACAAATGTAACCGTTTGATTGCATTTGATAGTGGACAAACTGGGAAAAACCGCGAAAGTAGCTCAGAAAACGGATTTTACGGAAGTTGGGGGTGGAAAATAAGGGATGATTCTGGCCAGTGAGAGCTTGGATACCTTCATGGTATTCAAATAAATCGGACGGAAATTCTCTCAAACCTCCACTGCTATTCGGCCTGAAAATTCTGATATTGGGGTCCGTCATACCCCCCAGAAGATTTATTATGAAATAATTTTTTTAAACAAATACAAACTCCCAATAATTTTACATCTAAAATCGACAGCCATCATTTCATAACATAAACTTCATTTTCGTCTTTTTTATCACGATTTTAACGCTTGTAAAAATAATTATTAAATAGCAATAAACTTTTTGGATGAGAAATTTTGAAAAAAAATGTTAACATTCATAGCCAATTTTATTTGTTCATTCGAATTCGTAATTTTTGTTCGTTTGCACGAATTCAAGGGTTGTTCATAGCCACCCCTAAATTCTCGGGGGTGTGTTACTGGGGCACTAATGCGCAGGAGCTACTCGGTGCGATTTCAAATGCTCTCACCCCCCCCCCCCTCCCTCCACCTCTCCCCCCTTCCGGATCTTCTCATTTCTGGTCCTGGTGAGTTTGTCAACCCCCCACCCTTAAGATCGCGCGCAACCCCCAAAAATATGGGGTGGTTCCCCGAGGATTCGGTCACCTTTTATCCAGTAACGCTTCGGTCCTCGTCTGGTGAGGATCTCCACTCACATTTGCCTCGGCATCTCATCGTATATTCTCGATTCTCAAATAGTGAACAGTATATTTTATTTTCCGTGAGACTTTAATCAATTTCAAACAACATTGACGATGGATAAAATCAGATATCGACGAATTTACCGATAAACATTTAACAAATGTCTGTCGACATTGAAAAATATTTTTATCGAGTCTCTTGACTTGAATAATTGGAGGTTCGGCATTTAATATACGTATATATATATATATATATATATATATATATATATAATAATTATTGATTGTTAAATTGTTGTTGATGTTAAAATATTAATAATATTGAAAGAATATATGACGAAAATTTTATTCGACGTTTATAAATAATTGTTAAACAATTTATTAAATCGGTACTTAATTATAATAATAATAAATTTAAAAGTGGTAGCTCAGTAATAATCTTCGAATTTTCCGCGTGTTCAATCATCGATAATACATTAATAATTAAAGCAAATTTGAATTGGAAAAGAAAAGTTAATTTATTTTAAAAAAAAAAAAAATGAATTTCACTCGGTGCTGCAGCTTCGTTGGAATAGTCAATTACTTGTATACGAGAAGTCTTCATCGGAAGAAACGACGAAAATGTGAAGAACGTTCCGATATAACAAGATCTTGGGTATATATATATATATATATATATATATATATCGAAGGGCTATTGCATATTTCATGAGTTTTATATTTCCGAGAGTTGATGATGATAATAAAAAAGACGGGAGGAAAAAGTTTCAAGATTGCCTGGTTGATGGAGTGTCTGGGGTGTCGATCGTGTCTCGATTCGTTACGAGTAAATAAATTGCAAAAAAAATTCTTATTCTTTAACCTAATTTGTTATCTCCAAAGATTTTTTTTTTCATCGATTATTTCAATCTTTGTTATAATTTCAAATATTATTTTTTTTTTCCAGAGAAGAGATTTAAAAAAAAAATTATATAAAAATAAATTTATCGTTCTATAGAAGTGTCAAAGGTTGAATAAAATATAACGAAAAAAGGTATCGTGGCAAATGGGTCAGATTAATGCTAATCGAACGATTAAACTCTCATGGATAACAGGAAACGAAGAATTTGGATTTTCTTTAAAAAAAATTATTTAAAAAATTTATCATTATTTTAAATTATTTTTATTAATTATATCCTATATACCTCATATTGTTATTATCTCACTAGTTATTTTTATTCATTGGACACTATTTCGAATTTTTTCGAATATTATGATAATTATTATATGGATTTTTAAAAACTTATCGTTGACTTGAAAGATTATTTTATTCCTTCAAAAATTAGTTCAAATTTTTCCATAATTTAAATACGATTCATCAATAATATATATACATATATATATCGTCTTGATCTTACAATAATAATAATAATAATAATAATAATAATAATAATAATTACTATTATTATTAACATTATTATTTATTAAGCGAGTGACTAGAATTAAATGAACGTAGAGAGCATTGATCGGTGAAATCGAGCTTCGAGTTTGTCGTAGGACTTCCAGTTGGTTTGATCGCCTGTACTTATATATATATATATATATATATATATATATATAGATATATACTTATATGTACTTATATAAATACGATTCATCAATAATATATATATATATCGCCTTGATCTTACAATTATAATAATGATAATAATAATAATAATTACTATTATTATTATCATTATTATTTATTAAGCGAGTGAATAGAATTAAATGAACGTAGAGAGCATTGATCGGTGAAATCGAGCTTCGAGTTTGTCGTAGGACTTCCAGTTGGTTTGATCCCATGTACTTATATATATATATATATATATATATATATATATATATATAAAAGTACGAGGCTGCGATATATATATATATATGTATCCATAATTCCAGTTGAGCTGTCCCCCGATTAGGCATGACACTTTTCGTGTGGATCGATTAGTGCATGTGTGTATGTGTGCTAGGGGTTGATTTTGGTTGTGAACGGCCACATAAGCAGGCCAAGGAAAACCGTCGACGACGATGAACCGACAAGAGAGAGAGAGAGAGAGAGCGCATCAACCCTCAGACGGACCGTTGTCCCATCGAGCGTGCATAATCGTATCTTCGGAGAGGGGGGTGGCAGGGGGTAGGGGGGATGAAAAAGAGGGGAGTAGAACGCGTGAGAGCAATCAATGCCCTCGATTAATCGAGCGTCTAAAACCGCCGAGGCATCGTTCACGATCTCTAAAAAAAACCATCCCCTAAAAGAGGGAGGGAGAGAGAGAGTTTTAAATTACACTCACTCACTCCACTTTTACCGAAAATCCGTCAATTTTCCATTTCAATGCTCGCACATTGTCCATCGTGCAGGTTTTATAATTTTCTGAAATTGAACTTGAACCGTTTTTTTTTTTAAAACAATTTTCCGGAAATTATTTTCTATTTATTAACAAAGATATTTAAATTTTTGTTCTTCTTTTTTGAGCGATAACATTTTTTTTTTTTTTTACAAAAAAAAATTAAGGGTTTTCATCCCCTATGAAGGGGAAAAAATTGTTAAATAATTGAATGAAAATTGTGTCGACAAGTGAGTCAGATAGGACAGGAGAAATAGAAAAGAAAAAAAGGAAGAAGAGATTTTCGTGTACCGGAAACAAAATTCCTCAAGGGAGTTTTAGGGGATGATTTAATTTTTTCCACCGCACACGCATTATTCGCGTTATCGCACCCCCCCCCCCCCCGGTCCTACTCACATTTCTTCGTGTCCATTTTTCGTCGCACTTCTTTTGTGGCCATTCCCACTTTTTTTTTGTCTCTTCCTCTCTGTCTGTAGGAGGGTAGTTTTTTCATCCCCTCTGTCGTTTTGTCAAAGCAGCCACGAGCACGCTCGTCCCATGGGACTTTTGCTCAATGTCCTCTCTCGCGGTCATAAATTTCATCCTTCGAGCGTCTCGCAGATCATCGTTCTGTTCTTGTCACTTACATCGGTCATTAGAGCGTTATGTCAAAATCTCAATGATCTCATTTTTTTTTCTCGTATTATCAATCGTTCATGTGCGAAAAAAAAAATATATTAAAAAAATATCACGTGATATATTTGCATAATTTATGACGATATATCAAATGTTATAATTATAACATATTATCGAATTAATATTGTGCATTGATATATCATCAATTTGTAATATATTTTGATGATTTATTACGTTATATCAGATCTCATATAAATATTTTTAAATCATTTGGCCTATCAAATAATACATATTAGACATTTTCGAATGATATATATATATATATCATCAATATATCTGATAATATATTTATAATTTATATTTATATTTATATTTGATATATGAAAAATTTGTATATATATATACATTGTTTTCGTTGATTTTATTTTTGAGGGTAGTTTTTTTTTTTCGGGGTTAAATTGCGTGAGAACTTGCTCGATGGAAGGGAAAAAGCGTGTAATGGGTCTTCATGGTGAAATATATCGGCGCGACGAGACGAGACGAGAGAGAAATGTGAAGAGGGGAGGCTTTTGGTACTCGTGCTTGAGTTTGACACAGTCAGAGGTAGGGGTTGCCTGGCAACCTGCTCTAAGGGTGAAAGAGTTTTTAACCCCCTCCTTCGCTCTCATTGGCGTGGATACTTGCAACGAATTTATACCCTTATGGGCATCTCTCTCACCCCCATCAATGTTATTTTAATTTATGTATAAATATAAAAATTTTAAGGGATGAAAAAGAGAAATCGATTGAAATGAAAAAAAAAAGAACACACAAAGACGAATTTGCGAGAGAAAATTGTGCTTGTAATTGGTAATTTCAAAGGAGAGAGCCCAATTTGCAATTTTTTTTTTTCTGTTTTCTTTTCAACCCCAGGATGAGCCATTTTTTTTTTATCATTGGATTCCACTCATAGATGTACAGAAACTTTTGTGTGGGACTAAAATATAGATCAATATCTCGTCGTCTGGACGCAAAAAGTCGCGAAAGGGCTTCACCACACATTTCATCGCAACTCGTTTCACCCTCATCCCTTCTGTGTCACGTTCGCTACACGATTTAATTTTTCTTCCTCCTCACAGACGATTTTTTTTTTTCCCCCAATAACTATTCCGCCACAAATTCATGGATCAAAAAATTTCTACTCAAAAGGGCTTGAAAAAAATAGAAACAAATTAACGATAAAATTTTCATTCCCGCATTCTTTTTGTTTTTTTTTTACCAACAATAATTCTAGACATTTTCACATGGGAAATTTTCCCGACCACCTGTTGCTTCGTTCCCACGGGTGCATCAACCCCATCTTCGCATATAATTTATCATCTTATTCGAATTCCAGTGAAATATAACAATTTTTTTTTTTTTTTATTATTTTTCCATATCGAATAATTTTTTTTTTTTTAAATTCGCTAAACAATTGAGTTTCTTATTTTTGTTTTACAATCCAGTGACTGGAGATCTTCGATCACGCGGAAAATCATCCTCGAATAATTAATTATTAATTTTTCTAAATTCGCTAAATAATTAAGTTTTTTATTTTTTAAATTTTTTTCTTTTTTTTTCTTTTACAGTCCAGTGACTCTGGAGGCTTTCGATCACGCAGAAGATCACCCTCGGCAATCGCGATGGCCACACTATCGCTTCGTATCTCCATACCGGAGAAAAATGCGACCAAAATGATGCAATTTGATCCAAGCACATCGGTGTACGATGCGTGTCGCGTCATCAGGGAAAAACTTGCCGAAGCAACCAACATGGGACAACGTAAATCAATATATATATATTTATTTTTCTTATATTAAAAAATTTTGTACGAAAAAAATCGTTATATCAAAATTTTTAATATATATTATGAATTATTATTATTATTATATATTTATGAATTTTTTGCAATCACAGCGAAAGATTACGGTCCCTTTTTGGCTGACGAGGACATAAAAAAATTTAATATATTTTTTTGCATATATTATGAATTATTATTATTATTATTATTATATATTTATAATTTTTTTGCAATTACAGCGAAAGATTACGGTCTCTTTTTGGCTGACGAGGATATAAAAAAAGGTGTCTGGCTCGAGCCAGGGAGAAATCTCGACTATTACATATTGAGAAATGGCGACTTGCTCGAGTATCGTCGCAAGCTAAGAACTCTGCGAGTTCGCATGCTCGATGGTACCCTAAAGACCCTTCTCGTCGACGACAGTCAGCCAGTCGCAAATCTCATGGTCGTAATATGCACGAAAATTGGGATAACAAATCACGACGAGTACTCGCTCGTTCGTGATTTCATCGACGAGGAAACCGAAAATCAAAAACCTGGAAATTTTGGGACACTAACGCTGAAACGACGAAAGGAGGAAAAAGGCGAGAGAGATGCGAAAATGGATCAATTGAGAAAAAAATTAAAGACCGATGACGAAGGTGAGAAATATTAAATTTTACTCTATCACTTTAAGATTTTTATTTAAAAAAAAATTGCTATCTTTATTTTTTTTTAATTATCTTTTTTTTTTCTGGTGGGTTTTATGTCATTTTTGTTTTTTTTTTACTCGTTTTCTTCCAGTCAATTGGATCGACCCGAGCAAGACACTTCGCGAGCAAGGAATTGACGAAGCCGAGACAGTTTTACTCAGACGAAAATATTTCTTCTCCGATCAAAATATCGACAGTCGCGATCCTGTGCAATTGTCGTTGCTTTACGTTCAAGCTCGAGACGCGATACTCGATGGAACTCATCCCGTGACACAAGAAAAAGCTTGCACTTTTGCTGGAATTCAATGTCAGATACAATTTGGCGATTACAAGGAAGACAAACATAAACCAGGATTTTTAGAGTGAGTTGAATCCTTTGAAAAAAATAATAATAAAGAAAAATTGATAATTCTAAATTTTTTTATTTTTTTTTTCATCAAAAAATTTCAATTTGTTTTTTTCCACAATTTTTGAAAATTAATTTAACCAAATTAAAAAAATTATTTCATTTCAGTTTGAAGGAATTTTTGCCTCAGTCCTATCTGAAAGTGAAAGGAATTGAGAAAAAAGTTTTTGCCGAGCACAAAAAGCACGTTGGCCTCTCTGAGCTCGATGCAAAAGTTTTGTATACTAAAACGGCACGTTCGCTCAGCACTTATGGCGTTACATTTTTCCTCGTGAAAGAAAAAATGATTGGAAAAAATAAACTCGTGCCACGTTTATTGGGGGTCACGAAAGATTCAGTCCTGAGACTCGACGAGAGAACGAAAGAAATATTAAAAACTTGGCCATTAACAACAGTGAGAAGATGGGGAGCTTCGCCAAATACTTTTACACTCGATTTTGGCGATTATTCCGATCAATATTACAGCGTACAAACGACCGAGGCTGAGCAAATTTTGCAATTAATCGCCGGTTACATCGACATCATATTGAAGAAACAAAAAGCCAAGGATCATTTTGGCATCGAGGGAGACGAAGGCTCGACAATGGTGGAGGACAGCGTATCGCCATTGAAGTAAGTTAATTTTTTTTTTTTTACTCCACCCCTTTTTCAATATTCAAATAATAATTTTCATATCTAAAATATTGTCGAATTTTCAAATTTTTTTTTTTCACAATTATAAATTGTCGAATAAATTAATTTTTGAATTTTATCGACATAATTGAATTTTTTAATACTTCAAAAATGATTTACATTTTTAGAAATCATTATTTTTTCTTGATCAATCAATCGAATGGATCGTTTGGGTTTCAAATTTCAAATTTATTTTTATTTTTTTTCCCAATTATAAATTGTCGAATAAATTAATTTCTTAATTTTATCGACAAAGAGTTGAATTTTTTAATACTTCAAAAATGATTTACAATTTTAGAAATCATTATTTTTTCTTGATCAATCAATCGAATGGATCGTTTGTAAAATTAATTTTTCGATAAATCGTTTATGCTCATCACTGAGCTCGTCGTTTGTTTTTTTCTCTCTCTCTCTCTTTCTCTTGATCCGGAGGCAAATTAACGCCCGTAGTTAGAACGATTAAAAATGACTTCGACTCTCGATATCAATCTCGTGAGGAATATTCAGTTTCATTTATCAATCTCTAGGAGAGACATGGAGGATTTTTTTCGTATGCAACGCTACAAGTATTATGAAAATTGTTTATATTTTATTTTTTTATATAAAAAAAAAATCAATCGTATCGCGATGAAAATTCAATTTTTTTTTTTATAATAGAAAAATTGAAAAGAATTATTGAAAAAATGTTTTTTCTTTTTTTTTTTTTTCAGAGCTACAATAATGCAGCACGAGACAAGCAACGTTGGCAAAGGAAATGTTGAGGCAGTTTCCGTCGCAATTCCAGCCGTAATGAGAGCAGGCGGTGATGGTAAGAATTATTTTTAATTCATAAAAAAAAAAAAAAAAAATTATCAAACGTGGAAAAAAAAAAGCTTCTAGCATCGAATGAAAAATTTCTCGATATCTCGTCTGTACATACACGAATATTTTGCATAGAGATGTGTGGGTCTTTTTTTATTTTATATTTTATTATTTTGTAAAAAAAAAAAATTTTTTAATTGGCTTTCGATGTACGAAAAGAAAATTTACAGCTGAACGAGAAATTGATCGTCTGATTGGCATGACCGGGCAGAATTGTTTTTTTTTCTCGGGCAAAAAAAAAATTGTACATAAATTGTAAATTGTAAAAAAAAGAAAAAAAAATGGCATTAGGCTAGAATGCATGATACGATTTGTAGGAGCGAGACCTTACGGGACAGGGCACATGGGAGGAGCTCAGTACACGACGGTCAGTGGACAAGTCAACATCGCTCACGCTCCACCAATGGTAAGAATATTAGAAAAAAAAAAAAAAAAAATGCTAAAACGGACTAAATTTCCCTGTCCAAGTTTCACACACACACACACACACACACACACACACACACAGTTGTTATTGTATATATCGTGTTCACCGAGTTTCTAGGCTAAACGCACAACTCTGAAAAAAAAAAAAAATTAAAAAAAAAATCGACTAATAATTGACGAATATTCGATTTTATTTTCATGCTAGGCGCCTTCTATTGCGGACACAGAGTAGGTACAAAATTTCAAGTGATGAAAAACAAACAAAAAAATCTCATTATTTATCATTTGATTTTTTTTTTTTTTTTTTTTTTTAATTGAAAATAAAAAATTTACTATAAAAAAAAAAAGAGGGAAAATTTGAGGGAATTTTTTGTCGTCGCGATAATTAGTGCACGGCTTTTCAATGACGGAAAGACGAATCGAAATAATTTTATAACGCGTTTTGTTAATTGTATATTTTTTTTTTTCTTCAATTATTGAAATGGCAGAAATGGACAAAATTTGATCTCTCAATTCCTAAATTATTATCCATTAACTAAATTTTAATCAAATAGCATCGGCAGGCACTCACAGACTTTCAATATAAACTCAAAATAAATGAGAGAATTAAAAAATAGTGAAAAAAAAAAATCATTGCACTCAAACAATCGCAGCACTCAAAGAGAATTAAAAAAAAATCATTGCACTCGGGCACTCAAACAATCACAGCACTCAAAGAGAATTTAAAAAAAATCATTGCACTCAAAAAAAATGATAAAACTTAAAGCCACTCAAATACGTTTATAGCACTCAAATGCCTTCTCAGGCACTCTCATTCACTTATATATAAATTTACAGACTCTCAAACAATTTTACCAGCACTAATAGGCACTCCAAACACTCGAATAGTTGAATTTTCTATTTTTACAATTTTTTTCCACATTCGTAACAAAAGAATTATTTTTTTATTTTTTTGAAGGATAAAATTTTGTCAATTTCTGCCAACATCAAATATGCCAAAAATAATTTCTGCCAATTAATTATTAAATTTGTGTAAAAAAAAAAAAAATCAACAGGTTCAGCAGACCAAAGTGACTTCGGTACTGACAGAACCGCAACGAGCTTTGCTCTCAACAATAACGACCGGCCACGAAATAATTCACATGTCCGAGATCGAATTATCAACAAAGGCACAATTGCCCGAATTGGGCAACGATCCAGCATCCCTGAGATGGATCGAACAGACGATCGACGCCCACAAACAAAATGTCGGATCGCAAATTGCCGAAATGAACGCGGCAACTGCACAAGTTGTGACTTTAACTTCCGGTCCTGCCGACGATGTCGATCATACTGCAGTTGGTGCTGCAATTACAACAATAGCCACAAATTTACCGGAAATGACAAAGGGGGTGAGAATGATCGCCGCTTTGATGGACGACGATACTTCCGGTCTGAGACTTCTCGACGCTGCGAGAAAATTGTGCACGGCATTCTCGGATCTTCTCAAAGCTACCGAGCCCGAAACCAAAGAGGTCAGTCTAACGAGATGTCTAAATTTTTAATTTTTATTTAATTCAAATTTCGTAATTTTTTTGATTATATTTATTGAAATTTTAACGATTTATATTTTTTAATTTTAGATTTTTTTTTTTTTAATAATTTTGTTCAAATTCTTTTCGTTTTGTTAGAGTTTAGAATTTTTTTGTTGATTATTTTACGATTCTTTAATTTATCGAATAATTGTGAATGAACGTTCTTCATATATATGGAAAAAAAAAAAACGTTTCATTGCCTGCAGCCTTTCTATATAACTTCAACGCTGTACGGACAATACGTAAGCAATTGAATAGCGGTCGTAGATAATTTGCTTCCTAGATAAAGTAAATAAAATATGTATATATATATATATATATATATATATATATATATATATATATATATATATATATGTTTGTATTTTTAAAAGCTGCACTATAGATTAGAGCGCGGGGAAAATGTTAGAGGAGAATAGAAAAAGTGTTGGGATCTCAAGGACTGCGATGTGATGCGACGATTTTTTTTTTTTTGTAATCCATTTTGGACAAAAATATAAGTCTTAATCGGATAAACGGGAGCAAAGTTGAAGTCACTTAAAAATCGACGACGTTTTAAACAAAATTATTTAATGATAAATTTCCCTCCAATTATTAATTATGCTGAGTTTTCGTAAAAAGAAAAAAAAACTTTATACGTTAAAACTTGCTCGCCCGTACACATTTTTCTGGCGCCGCCATTTTGTGCCAGCGCGAGCGCCATTTCGTGTCCCTTGAGTTCCTAACCTCCCCGTCGACTGAAAACCCATTCAAAAAGCCATAAATATTTTTTTCTCTCTTTCAGCCCCGGCAAAATCTTCTGAACGCAGCATCGCGAGTTGGTGAGGCATCGCATCAAGTATTAACAACAATCGGGGAAGAAAATGAGACAAATCGCGAGCTGCAAGACATGCTACTGGCCCTCGCAAAGGCAGTTGCAAATACGACCGCAGCGCTCGTGCTAAAAGCCCGGAACATCGCGGCAACTTGCGAAGATTCGCAGACACAAAATCGCGTAATATCAGCAGCAACGCAATGTGCACTGGCAACATCGCAATTAGTCGCTTGCGCAAAAGTCGTTGCGCCGACTCTCCAATCTCCAGCCTGCCAGACCCAATTAATGAACGCCGTCCGCGAGGTGACCAAAGCCGTCGAGGGACTCGTCGATGTTTGCAATGAAACCTGCGGCGATGATAATTTATTAAAAGAATTGAGTCTCGCAGCGGCTGAAGTGAGTCGAACTTTGAATGACCTTCTGAATCATATCAGAACAGCAACGCGCAGCAGCGAGCGTGCACGTGAAAGTACTCAAGAAGTTGCTGTGGAAACGATAATGGTGGCGACTGATCGACTCTTCGCCAGTAATGGCGATGCCGGAGAAATGGTCAGACAGGCTCGTGTCGTTGGTCAAGCAACTGCCCAATTAATTCAGAGCATCAAAGGCGAGGCTGAGAGACAAACTGACACCGAACAACAGAGAAGATTACTCGCAGCTGCTAAAAAACTCGCTGACGCAACTGCAAAAATGGTCGAGGCAGCTCGTCAATGCGCCAGCAGCCCTCAAGATCCGAGAATGCAAGAACAGCTTCGGGACGCCGCCGTTCAACTCCGTAGCGCCACTAGCGCTGCTGCCACGCCTACGCTCCGTCATAAAATCATCACTGAGACCACGGAAACTTTTATCATTGATAAAACACAATTTTTAAGGGCTGCTCAAGCCATTCACGAGGGTTGCAACAATCTCAAAGATCCTTCCAGTACGAAACAACAAGTTTTGGAAGCTGCGACGATGATCGCAAAGCACACGAGCGCTTTGTGCAATGCATGTCGACAGGCTTCTAGCAAAACTGATGATCCCGTTGCCAAAAGACATTTTGTCCAGTCTGCCAAAGATGTGGCAAATTCAACGGCTAATCTTGTCAAAGAAATCAAAACATTGGATCGTGATTACTCGGAGAACAATCGGGAAAAATGCTCTGGTGCTACGAGACCGCTGCTTGAGGCTGTTGACAATCTTTGCGAATTTGCTGGTTGCAGTACGAAGGAATTTTCAATTCGGGAATGCAAGACCGAAGTTATTGAGGTGAGAGCCAGTCTGGAATTTTTTTATTTCAGTTTGAAGAAGTTTCAGACGGCACCGAAACGTTTTTTCATTCAAGTCCAAAATGACGATTGTAGGAATTTAGATGTTGAGGGATTTTTTTTTTTTTTTTTCACGGGGTGATGAAATTTTTTTAATCGTTTTTTTGAAAATTTCAGTTGCGCGAAGAGACTCACGAGACCGAGGAGATTCAAGAGGAGCCAATGAGCGGGGCTGGAAAAGCAATAATAGACGGTGCATGCGCGATGGTACAAGCGGCAAAAAGTCTCGCTGCTAGTCCCAAAGATGAGCCAACCTGGCAATTATTGGCCCACCATAGCAAGAACGTCAGCGAGTCGATAAAAACTCTCGTCGCCTCAATTCGAGACAAAACACCTGGCCAAGAGGAATGTGAGTCCGCGATTGAAAAATTGGTCGCTCGAATTCGTGAACTCGATTCGGCAACTCTGAGCGCAGTTTCTCAATCTCTCATGCCCCGAAAAGAAAATTCATCGCAGGGTTTTATCGATCAAATGGACAGAAGTGTTATCGAGCTCAAGGAAAAATTAGAACCTCTTCGAATTGCTGCAAAATACGAGCCTGATAATATAGCGACGGTCGTCGGTCAAATTGCAAATTGCAGCGAGCCACTCGTTTCCGGTGCAATTGGCGCAGCCTCAAATATGGTTCATTCAAAACAACAGGCAATTTTGCTCGATCAGACAAAAACGGTAACGGAATCGGCACTTCAGCTCGTGTACGTGACAAAGGAAGCTGGTGGAAATCCCGAGGCTGCTGCACTACACGCGGAAATTGACGAGACTGTTGAATCGACCAAAGACGCCATCAGAGAATTGCAAAATACACTCGAGAGCATATCGACGTCGAATGGAATTGTAACGGGACTGATAGAGACAATTTCACGTGCAATGATAAGACTCGAGGAACATCGAACTTCGACTGTTGACACGATCGATTCTTACGTCGATTATCAGACCCGAATGGTCGAGGCTGCCAAGGAAATAGCTCGTCTCGCTCAGGAAATGGTAATCATTTGATCAATTGTGAGAAATCGAGTATTTATCGAAAATATCGAATGTTCGATATATCGAAAAAATCGAATGTTCGATATATCGAAAAAATCGAATTTCCTCATTTCTTTTTCGTTTTTTTCAGTCAACAAAATCGAGCACAGACGTCGGAAGGCTCGGTCCTCTCGCCGTCGACATATCTCACAAGTACACTCAACTGGCCCGCGACACGTCTGGCGCATCTGCAGCTGCCTCAAATGCCGATGTATCCTCGAGATTGCGCTCGGGAGTTCAAGAGCTCGGTCGTTCATGTGCCGATATCGTCAGAGCTGCAGGTGTTTGCCAATTGTCCCCGGGTGATGTTTATGCTCAGCGGGAAGTTGCCGAAAATGGTAAAATTGTTACGGAAAAAGTATCTCAAGTACTGGCAGCATTACAGGCTGGCTCGCGTGGCACTCAAGCTTGCATCAACGCGGCCAGTACAGTATCCGGTATTATCGGCGATCTTGACACGACAATAATGTTTGCAACCGCCGGAACTCTTCATGCCGAAAACGAGGGCGACACATTTGCCGATCATCGTGAAAATATTCTTAAAACTGCAAAAGCTCTCGTTGAAGATACAAAAACTCTCGTTGCCGGTGCTGCCTCGTCGCAAGAACAATTGGCAGTTGCTGCGCAAAATGCCGTCTCGACAATTGTCCAACTTGCTGAAGTTGTCAAATATGGCGCTGCCAGTCTTGGCAGTCAAAATTCTGAGGCTCAGGTGATGCTCATTAATGCTGTCAAAGATGTCGCTTCGGCACTTGGCGATTTGATTCATGCAACTAAAGCTGCCAGTGGAAAGCCAATAAATGATCCGAGCATGGCACATCTCAAAGATTCTGCAAAGGTTTGTGTGAATTTTTTTTTCTTTCTCTCTCTTTTTTCTTATCGAATTAATTTAATTTTTTAGAACAAAAAATATAAAAAAATCATCATCGAGCTTTTAACGCCAGTGAGAGCAGCCAGCTATTTTTTTTTTACGAATAACAAAGAATTTTAATTGTGACAAAAATTGCGGGCTTTTGAGAGGCAATTGCGGAGTAGGTCTTCGTGATTTGGACAATTTTGTTCGCTTTTTTTTTCCAGGGATGTTCATAACTAATTGTGTGAAATTTTTGCACGATCTAACGCAATTTTTGTTGTTTGTTTGTTGTTTTTTTATTTAATTCTTTGTTTAACCACGAAAAATGTTTTGTCGCTTTTTTTTTTGGGTGGACTTTAATTGACAAGGACAACGCTAACGAATTAGGCTCTACCGAATAGAGGAATTTCAGAAGGAAGGAATTTACTTGAAAAAAAAAAAAATGAAATGTTTTTAAAGCTTTTTGATGCGAGGCTTGAAACAAAATTCGTCGGACACGATATTAAAGTCCACCTCGAAATTTCATAAATTTATTTTTTTGCCAATCGATATTGTCCCAGCAAGAAATTTACTACTATTCGTCCCTACTGTGTGCTGCAACCTACGATTGTACATTATTGTGTTTTACTTTTTTACATGTTGTGCATTAAATCGAATGTGTAAAATCGTGTTTGTTTAAAAAAAAAACACACACACATTTGTAGTTTATTATGAATTAGTAATATTGTTTTTGGTAAAGGCTCGTTTTATGTAAATGTTGAACGATTTATGGTGGACTTTGATGGGAATTTTGTCATTGACGATTTTGGTTCATTGCCATATATTTTTTTTTCTTTCTTTTCGGGGATTTTTTTTTTTTTTTTCCCCGGGATTTCGAATATAGATCGTCGAGCAACAAGTGCAACAGCAAATAATGCCGCTGAGCGAAACAACTGGTGGATCCGAATCGGAATGGTTCGTCTCTGATCAGGAGGAGGAACTCATACGACTTCTCTCCGTCAACGAGTCTAATCAGCCTGCCCAACGAAACTCTGATCTTTTTTTGCTGCTCATGTAGAGCAATTTCGCGATAATTTTCATTCTCATAAAAATATTTGCCTCTTTTTTTTATATTCCCTTTTTTCTATCTTGTTTGTTTTTTTACAAAAAGTTTTCACTATAATATTTACATTTTATAATCGTCTATAAAAAATAATAATAATAATCTCACATGGAATAGGTGTTTTTTTTTTCTCATCATAACACTCGTTGAAGAAGCTTTTTTTAATTTGCAACTGTAACGTCGTTAATAAAAAAGCAGGTTTTCGCTCAATTTTTTTCCATTAAATCTCACGCGTAAAATTTCCAAATTTTATCACAGTTAAAAGGGAGAAATTTTGTTTTGGTGAATTCGTGCGTTTGAAAAACAAAAAAAAAAAATGCAATAAAATATTTGACTAAACTAGAGTTAGTAAGAAGCGGTACGTACTCAATCGTTAGCATTATCGTGTGTTAATACGAGTATATTCCCAAAAAATAACTACTAATTATGTCTGAAAATAATGAAAAAATTTACTTACAGCTCGTTGTTGATCTCCAAAATTACAGCATATAATCCTCAAGCGTCACTGAACACTAATGAACACTTAAATAAACTCACAGACACTTTAAAGCGATTCAAAAACACTAAAATTCGCTCATACACTCGATTATATGCTCACAAGACACTAATTTACGCTTTAGTTCACCGACGCCACCACCAGGCGCTGCAAAAAATATTGCATACGTGATATGCGCGCCCCCTCTCGATGGCGTCATTAACTAAAAACACTCCAGTTCGAGAAAAAAAAATCAAACAGAAACAATCCCGTAATTTTATAAACATTAACGACATTTAACAGCTCGAAATTCCCTCCTGACTAAAACAAAAATTCTCTCACAGACTCGCAGCAAAGAAAATAACAAAAATTTTATGTTTACAGCACTAACGCAATCGCCTCTCTCTCTCTCTCTCTTAACCGCAGTTTTTGAAACGATAATTTTGTTGTTCAATCTACGCGTCGCACTCGATTGTTTTTCAATGCGCTATTTTATCATTTCATTTGTTGGCGTCTGAAAATAGGTTATGGTGACAAACGTAACGTCGCTGCTGAAAACCGTAAAAGCCGTCGAGGACGAACATACGAGGGGAACACGAGCTCTCGAATCAACAATCGAGGCAATTGGTCAAGAGATACGAGCCCTGAATAGTCCAGACAGCCACAAAATAGTTGTAACACCGGAGGATCTCGTGCGTTGTACGAAAGGAATAACTACCGCGACTGCCAAAGCAGTCGCAGCTGGAAATAGTTGCAAACAGGACGATATTATTGCAGCTGCAAATCTTGGCAGAAAATCTATAAGCGACATGTTGGCAATTTGCAAATCTGCCGCTTACAATTGTGCGGAAACAAGTGAGCTGAGAGATCGTACTTTGCAAGCTGGCCACGACGTTGCAATGAATTATCGCGAGCTCTTACAAGCCATTTTGCAAATAAGCTCAAGATCGAGCGATGCAAAGCATACATTGCCAACAATATCGAGAAAAATTGCTCAGAGCGTTACGGAACTCGTTGCTGTTGCGGAATTACTGAAAGGAAACGATTGGGTCGATCCTGACGATCCTACTGTCATTGCGGAGAACGAATTGCTCGGTGCTGCCGCCAGTATCGATGCGGCGGCGAGAAAACTCGCGAGTCTGCGACCACGGCGAAGCATACAGGTGAGAATAAAAAAATTATAAATTTTCTTTGAACTTGTAGTTTTTTTTTTGTTTTTTATGTTCTACGAAATTTTAAGAGCGAGGAAACAAATTCTTTTCTACCGTGAGATATGTTTGATATTCTTGGTTGTTTATATTACACGATCGACCAGGAATCAAACATATTATTACGGTGGCGAGGACGATCATCATTATGGAGAAAAAATAAATAAAACTATGTGGATAATTATGAATTCTCTATATAATAAAATTTTTCTATCAATATACTGAAAAAAAATTACATGGTCATAATTTTTTACACATTGAGCACAGAATTCCTTAGATTTTAGTCAATTGGTGCATTAATACCAAATTTCTTACTATGATAATTCTTATGCGTAAAAACTGAAAAACTAAAAAATTTTATCGTCTATTTCCTTGACCAGGAAACGAGCGAGGACATGAACTTTGACGAGATGATTCTCGAGGCTGCAAAATCAATCGCAGCGGCAACCTCAGCTCTCATAAAGGCTGCTAGCGCAGCTCAGCGGGAGCTTATTGCGACTGGAAAAGTCTCAAGAACGCCATTGACCTCTTCCGACGATGGACAATGGTCAGAGGGTTTGATATCTGCCGCGCGATTAGTCGCTGCAGCGACTCACAGTCTCGTAGAATCCGCAAATGCTCTCGTTCAGGGTGTCAGCTCGGAGGAAAAATTGATCTCGAGCGCTAAACAAGTTGCGAGCAGCACGGCTCAACTTCTCGTTGCCTGCAAGGTCAAAGCTGATCCCGATAGCGACAACACCAAGAGACTTCAAGCTGCTGGAAATGCCGTTAAACGAGCCACCGACAATCTCGTGAGAGCAGCCCAACAGGCCATACAACAGGAAGAAGAAAGATCTCTGGTTCTTAATCGTCGCATGGTTGGCGGTATGGCACAGGAAATCGATGCCAGATCCGAAGTTTTGAGAATCGAGAGAGAACTTGAGGAAGCCAGAGGCAGATTAACGGCCATCAGACAGGCAAAATACACTCAGCAACAGCAGTAAGTTTTTTTGTTTTTATTTCACTCCATAACGAGTGCTGGCCGTTTTTTCTAAATTACATAACTCTAAAATTGTCTAGAAATAAATCATACCTCTTATAATGGAAAAGAAAAACTTTTAACCTGCGAGATAATTATATTTAGACTCTTGGATGTGAGGCAAAATACTTGAATCCCTGAATTATTACAAAATATTCTATATTTTTCGTGTGTAAGAAAGGATAAATTTACCGGTTGGTTCTTTTTCGAACGTACAGATTGTCGTTAGTTCACTGACGCCACCACGAGAGGCGCGGATAATGCCTCGTGCTATCCAGCGCCAATGGCGGTAGCGTCGGTGAACTAAAAAGTATAGCGAGAAAAATGGGGAATTCACTGCATGCCTGAATATATATTTGTATAAAAACCTAGCAATGAAAAGGATCATTTAATATTTAGAAAATTATTCGTATAACAAAAAATATTATCTTTAAATTTTTCGTAAATTAAAAAATAGTTTTCGACTACCGAATTTTTAAAATCTTCAGAGCTGAGAAAGTTTTTTTAAAAATTATTATTTACAGATTGGAGAACAAAGCTTACGAAGATCGTCAGTCTCAAGGAAAATCATCTCTGCAATCGATGCACCAAAGCCTGGACGGTCTTCAGTCATCCGCTCAGCACATCGGAAACATAACCAATGATCGTGACAATCTCGTGAGTCCAGAAAAAGTTTACTCGACCCAAAGTACCCTCGAAAAACGTATGAAGGATTTGCAATATCGCGATACGACATCCAGCTCTCTGGACTCGCGAAAATTCAACGATTCAGGTGAATATCAATATTGCTCGCCAGTCGAGACAAGAACGAGATATCCAAACGAGCCAATCAGCGAGAGAAATCGTCACCCCGATTCCTCTCACTCTTACACGATTACCGACCGAGCAATTCCAACCGATAACTTACCGGCACAATACAGCTCGATCGAGCGGAAAATAAATCAAGAATCTTTCGACTTGACCGATAAAAATAACACTCACGATACTCGCGAATCCTCGGTCAGATATCCTCAGAAAAAATCTCACCAAGATACTCGCGAACAGTCTTATGGAAAATATTCTCAAGATCACGACGAGTACTCGAGTCATGAGAAATCTTTCGAGTCAACAACAAAGAAAATTCCTGATAATTCTTCACATGGTCCTCCGCCTCCTCCTTTGCCCCAAATGCCACGTTCCCCCGTTCGTAAAAATTTTACCGACCAAAATTCCACCAAATTCATGCAGGATCGAAAAATTCACGAGGAAAAACAGAGCAGTTTTGAAAAGCGGACGATTAACGATGAAAATCGCTCATGCGAGACTCTCGATCCGAAATATTTTCCAACTGTGGGTGGCCCAATCGGTAACGACAGATTCGCAAATTCAATGAGCACTTTTCGCTCGGAAAAGCCTCATGACCAACAGTCACGTGGTTACATCGCGACTGCGGGGATTCCCCAAAATCAAACATACAAAAATGTTGACAATAAAACGACACCTGGCGGTCGGGTCGAGTCGATAACAACGAAAATTTATACCTCGACACCTGGTAAAACTGCGACGAGTACAAATTTCGAAAAATTGGAAAAAAATGAATTCCTCACGACGGGTAACGATATGTCGACTTTTAAGGCTCTTGACCTCGACAAACGTGACAATATTGAGCAACGCACCATCAAACAATCTACGACCCAAAAAGTTACGGAAAAAAAAACCGTTACAATGACAATGTCCAGTCGGCAAGAATCAAACACGAAATCTTTCAGATTTGACGAAAAATAAACGAAAACGAGAATGAAAAAAAAAAAAAAAACGAAACGAGATACAAATTTGATAATACGAATCAACGCACAATACGAGTATCTCGATATTTTTCGTGATTTATTGCCACGAATTATTTGAAGAAAAAAAGCGTTGATAGATAAAAGAAACGACAAAGTGCTTTCGAAATTTATAGCCTTTTTAGCGTATAAAAAAAAATAATAATATAATGTGAATTGCCTTTTACAAACGCTGAAATTTATATATATATATATATATATATATATACACATAACAGCGGCCATTATTTTATAATAATGTACTAAAAAGAAATTCGTCATGCCTTGTGAATTTTTAGAAATTGATGAAAAAAAATTGATCATTTTGATTAATAGGTTAATCGTAAAAATTGATTGGTGAATGTTTAACAAACGATTCTTTTATTGCCTGTATTATTTTCTTTTTTTTCTCATTTTTTCTTTGTTTTAAGTTTAGCCGTAATTAATTAATTTCTTAAGTTTAAGATGATTCAAAAAAAAAATACATCGAGATGATTAACAAGAGAAGCGACATATCATTTAATTTTATTAATTTTTCCAGTATCGCGTAATGAATAGAGTCTCTCCTTCAATGGAAAAGACTTCGCGATACGAATTTTTATTTTCTCGATAATCTTTTCGGTTATTTTCAATTTTACAATCCCACAATAGTATACGTATATTTTTTTAATTATCATTCTAAACATATACTCGCTTTTGTCCCTCGAATGGAATCTCATGCCTTGAGTCTATCATTTTTTTTAAATTCATTTTATTTTTAATAACATTTACCAAAAAAAAAAAAACAAAAAAAAATCGAAATGCTTTACCAATTAATCCACTAAATGCTAAATGTCTCCAATCTGAAAAAAAAAAAAAAATCTCTAATCGAAAGTGCGAAGCATTATTATATATTATATACACACAAACACAAAAATTATATAGTATACGATTAAATGTTTTTTAAATCGATCCTCGATCGATTATTTTGTATACACTGACGAGAGGAAAAAGTGCCATATGCGGTGTCGAAAGAATTTATTTCAGGAATTAATCAACGTTTTAATATTTTGAAAAAAATTATACGATAATTGAATGAAATATATATATATATATATACAAATATACAACAAATTATTATACGAAACATATATATATATATATACACATATAAGTTTATTACACGTTAACGCGTAACAAAAAAGAATTAATTTTTAATTTTTGTTTTACATTTTAAACGCCGAGACGTTTGTCAACGATCTTGAGCTTGCGTTGAAAAAAAAAATCATATATGCCGGATAATTGTCCAACTTTTTATTACTCGACAGCCAAATAAGCCTTACACGAGATATAAATGAGAAAAAAAAATCTATTATTGTGGAATGTTATATATATACTATTTTATTTTTATTGAATTATGTACGTGTATTTTATATTATATACACAATATACGATAACATTATTAAAATGAGTATTTTGAAATTAATAATTACCTTCGATTCCCTCTGCGTTTCGTAATGTTCATTTTTTTCGGTTTGAAATTCGCGCGCTTTTCGTTCGAGCTGAAAAATGTTCGAGGAATGACTTTTAACCTCAAAAAAAAAACGTCAGCTTAGTTTTTTTTATAACTGTTATGATTATTATTGTTATCAATAGATGTAAACTTGGTAAACAATCGAAAAAAATTATGTCCTTGTTCCAATAATGCGTTGTGTGTCATTTCTTTGGATCCGGCAGCGTTAATTTTTTGCCTCCTCCTCAGTCGTCTTTTGGCTTGACCTTGAACTCTACAAAGTGGTGTAGCCAAATTTTTCCATGAAAAAAATGCAGTTTCTGAATATTTTTTCTTCCTCGTAATCACCATATTCGTAAATTTAATCTCCAGTTAAATATTTTTTACCTTGAAATGTTTTTAGTGGCAAAAAATCGATAAAGTTTTTTGAACTTTTTTTTTTGGTCGGCCATTTTGCGCGATCAATGCCACCATTTTGTTGACAAAATAAATGCACCAACACAAGTTTTTTCATTAACTTTAAAATCTTTATATTCCCACAAAAATGCAACAATAAATGGCGATGGTGTAAAATTAATTCGTAGAGATTTATTTTTTTGGTTTTAATGCTTTCTCGACAAATCTGGGAAGGACAAAAGAGGCTCGATGTACACGATCGTTGTAATAACACATTTTCATTTCTTCCAGCTCCTCCTCCGTGAATATTCTCACGGGTTCCTTGAAATTTGTCGACTGAAAAAAAAAAAAAAAATTTTAAATAGATAAAAAAAATTTTATTAGATTTTTAATAATTTTTCTAATTTTATTATTGGTTGTTTGTGAAATTTTAATTACGGAATTTGTACTGCCGAGAACAAAGCCTATTTGGCCAGTTGGATAAGTCGGTACTGACGCTATACCATATTCGGCAACTTCGAACGAGGTTCGACAATGTTCCATTGTCTGTGCCACGTGATCGAGATTCGCCCATGCTGTACCTGCCTGACTGCATATTATACCGTCTTTTTTCAGTGCTGTACGCATCAGATTGAAATAGGACTCTTGAAATAAACATTCTGCTGGTCCTGGGTAAGAAAAAAAAATCAAAAAATCTTATATAAAAGTGATGATGAATGCGAGAAAAGCGAAGCGAAGATGAATCTATCGTCCATTTTGTTATTTCTTCGAAAATCATAAAAATTCACGACAAACGAAGGTCAAATAATTATTTTGTAGCTTCTCAACGAAAAATTTGCTGAATTTTGAATGAATTTTTGTTTGATCGATAGTTTTAGTTACTGACGCCTCCACCAGGGGATGATAACTAAAGGAGAAACAGTCGCGCGCGCCTCTGGCGGTGGCGTCCTTAACCAAAATGGTATAAATGATGATTAAACCGATTGAAAAAACTTATTATATCCCATGAGAGAAAGGCCAAAGGTCATTAGACCACAAATAATTCTTTACGTTTAAAAAAAAAATCAGTAAAATTTTTATCATCCCAATTACGATCTTTTCCATTTTTTTTTTTCGGCGAACATAGTTGCAAACGTTGCCACGAGATGGCACTCTACAATGTGACGCGCATCTGGTGGAGGCTTCGCGAATTAAAATATGCAAGCTGGAGAGATAAAACCGAAAAAGTTTTTATATCTTTGATCGATCTCTTACCGACTGGATCGCTGCTATCGGTAATGATAACGTCGAATTCACGACTGTGCTGTTTCATAAATTCAAAACCATCGCCGACCTTGAGCGTGACCTTTGGATTATCCAAGCCCGATGCCATAAAAGGCAGATAATTTCGCGATACTTCCAACACACTTGCGTCAATCTCAATCTGTACGATTCTCTCGACACTCGGATGTTTTGCTACTTCACGTGCGACTCCACCGTCTCCACCTCCAACTATAAGAACCTACAAAAATTGAAAAAAAAACAAATTTTCTCGCTGCGATGCTCGAAAAAACAATTGCCAGCTATATTGGCGAGCAAAAAGTACAATAGCACGCCTGTTCTCTCCAACGTTAATCGGAGTTTAAACTTTATAGTTAAACTATCTCTAAACTATATATAAAAAAAAAAAAATGAATCCAAGTTTAAACCACATAAGTGGAAACGAGAGTTAAATTGTCTTTTTGACACTCGACGCTGACTCACATTCTTCGGATTCGGATGACTGCAAAGTGGCAAAAATGCTATCATTTCTTGATACGAGAATTCATCATTTTCTGTACACTGAATTATACCATCGAGCACGAGAGTTCTTCCATGAGCTTTTCTATAAAAAATAAATTAAAAATAATATTCTTAATTACCTCTCCTTATTTTTTTGCTTATTTTAATAATTAAATCGAATGAATAATTTGCTCATTTATATCTCGTTTAAATATAATCAATTTTACATAATAATATTAAGAAAAAAAAAAGTTGTCATATCAAAACATTTTGATATAATTATTTTTTTCTACGAGAAACTTTTTTGACAAAAACTTTTTTGAATTATTTACATATTGAAATCTCCAAAAATTTATATTACTGCTAAAAAAAGCTTCGAAAATCGAGTTTTCCAAAAATTCATATTTCGTATTGCTAAACATTAATTAAATTCAATAATAGTAATGATAATAATCACAAATAAATTCATTGAATTTTTACAAAAAAAAGGAAGAAAAATGTCAACATACGTTTCTAGGACCAAAATATCTTGATAAAGTGATTTTTCTCTATGAAGAATTTTTTTGACCTCCAACGAGACTGCTATGCCAGGCCAAAGATCATTTATTTCACTGAACCAGCCTTCCTTGAGTGCGTCCATTCCACAAATTGCAAAAAAAAAATCGGTCAAAAATGTATAAAATAAAGAATAAAAAATCACAAACGCGTAGTTTGCTTTTGAAGTGATTTTATAATAGCGAACGTCCTCGAACGCCAGTCAGCCGACGACTGTGACAGCTGTCGTGCAAGATGCGGAATAAGCTATTTTGAATAGCAAACGACGTGTGTTGTCGTTCCTCTTATCGGGGCCCCCCTTACAACTAAATGAGATAACGACTCTTCACGCGATAATCGAGACCAGCTCTGACCTTTCAACAAATCATTCGAAAATGATCTATAAGTGGACCCCCTCCCTTTATTACTCCAAGAACTCACGCATCTTTCATAAAAGATGGACTGGGTCATTATTTTTTATATCCGAATTTTTTTTTGCTTCATTTCAGCTCTAAAAATGTAAGGATTTTCGGAAATCGGAGGAATACAACAGAATGAATTTTTTCAATTGTTCTCTATTGAAAAAATGTACTGCTCGATTTTTCATATTTGTGCCTAAGTACCATTAAATTCGCCTATATATTTCTCTTTTCCTTTATTATTATTATTCTTTTATTAATCCAAGAACTCACGGATTTTTCATACAAGATGGACTGTCATTATTTTTTATATCCGATTTTTTTTTCTTCATTTCAGCTCTAAAAATGTAGGGATTTTCGAAAATCGGAGGAGTCCAATAGTACATTTATTTAATAGTCTTCTATTGAAAAAATAAACGCTGTCCTTCTTGCACCATTTTTTTCCATATTCTTTTTCTTAATTTCCGATGGGTCATTTTTTTTTTACTTCTTACTTTTCAACTTCGCCGAAAGATCATCGAAGCTCCGATCCTGAATGTCGAGCATCAGAGTAATTTTTTCAACAGTGCTCTATTGAGAAAAATTTCTTACTGCTTGATTTGTCATATTTGTGCCCAAGTAGCACGAAATTCGCTCATTTGTATTTCATCAGCACTCATTTTAAATTCTAAAAAAAAAAAAATTGAGCAGTGCAGAATTTTCTTGTGGCTGCACTTTTGTTTGTAGCATTTATTATGAATCTACTAGTTTATGCCATGAGTACAAAACTTATCGAAAGAGAGCATTTGTTTCTTTAAATTGAGAAAATCTAAATGGAATTCAAAAGAAATTTTCTTTATTTTTGCATTTTTATTTTTTGATTTTACCTTTGAATTTTTTTAGCAAATAACTTATATTTTGAGCTAGCCAAAAAATTGAGCTGATTTCAATATTTTTGATAATTGCTCTGCTTATTTTTCGAATTAAGAACTGAAATATTTTGCTTGTTAAAAAAAGCAGCCAATTTTTAAATCGAACATTTAAAGAGAACTTAATTTTGTTTTCTTTTTTCTTTCTCAATATTTTTTCTCATCGCCCAACTTACTCTTTATTCCTCAACGCAGACACTCAAAATATCTTACAAATGGATCAGGAATTGTGGATTCGTCATGGATAAATAGAGTAAATCGCGAGTAATTTTTTTAGAGTTTTTTTAAGTCCTTTTTTTGCTGCCTTAATCATCGAAAAAATCCTCGTCTCAGGGAACTATGAGTTTTGCACCGTCAGCTGCCGAATTCAACAATCTGGGAGTAGGATCTTCGGGATTTCCATTTTCATACGAGGAATTATCATCGCTTCTCAGGGCATTCGGGGAATTGACTTTGAGGGATTTGACCGCATGTTCCGTCGTTTCTTTCCAGGTTTTCCGGCCTGGCTCTTCGTGACCTGAAAAAAATTCGGGGCTATCGAGATTTCCAAAGGACGCGATTTTTTTTTTGTCTTCTTCGTAAGTTCAACGATCGAGGGAAAAAAAAGTGAATGGATGAGGATTTTCAATGAATATAATGGAATTTTTCTCTTGTTTTTTTCGTTTTTTTTTTTTTTTTTTTTCATCTCAATAATATTTAAGAATAAACTTGATTTTTATCTTAACGACGCTTTTTCTTCGATCTACATAATAATATTATCAAGTTAAGTGTAATAAACGCAATGATCGCCCTCCTTCTTGCACCATTTTTTTCCATATTCTTTTTTTTTTTTTGAATTTTCGATGGGGCATTTTTGTTTTTTTTTTTTTTACTTCTTACTTTTCAATTTCTCTGAAAGATCATCGAAGCTCGGATCCTGAATGTTGAGCATCAGACTGTTGCCGTTGAGATAAACTCTGTTCTGTGAATTGGCGATCTGTGAAGAAAGATTGAAAAAAAAAAAAAATTAAATTGATGAAAAACATTTTTGATTTTTAAAAATGATTTTTTTTTTTTTTTTACCGTGCGAGAAATGCTCTGGGCTGCACGAATTTTTCGGAGCTTGAGATACCCAGGATTCTGGCTGACTGCTATACCAAGGTGCACTGATAGTCAAGGAAAAAATTTCGACAAAATTCGCAATTATGAAAAAAAAACAAAAATTGCATTTTTTTTCAACGAATTTTCAATTTTTGAATTTTCTCGAGCCAAAACGTTTTTAATCACTGATGCTTGGTGATCAGGTGACACGAAAAAAATGAAAAAGTGGTGTGTTTAACTGGTGGTTTTGTATGTAACTAAATTTAGTGGTCCAAAATCAATTTTCTGCGGCTCAAAAATATGGCAAATGATCGAAAATTTAAAACTAAACCATATCTAGAGCAAATAGATATGATTTTACGTACAAAAATACGCGTTGACAATCATAAAACATAGTTTACGTACATTTATCGTAAATTTTGATTTTTTTCCCGCGTAAAAAGTACGACTCAGGCGGCCATCTTGAATAGTACAAAACTTCGCCACCAGAGTCGACAGACCAAAATTTTCATATAATCGTCTAGTAAAAAATGAAAAAAAGGATATCATCCGTGCAGCTTCCGCTTCTCCCTCAGCCTGTACGATCTTCTGTTGTTTTTCCTGTTTTGCACGCTCGACGACAAATGCAGCTCTCTGAGCTTCCTGCTGAGCGACTTGTTTTGCCTCAACAGCCGCTGTATATTCCTTGCCGAAACTCAGCTCAACGATTGAAACATCGTCGAGTACAATGTTAAAATCTTTGGCACGTTCGGTCAATTCTTTTCTGACCATCATCGATACTTGCTGGCGCATCGTAATGAGTTGGGATGCGTTGAATTTTGCAACTACAGATTTCAATACCTCGTTACAGATACTGGGAAGTACCTGAAGATCAAATTAAATCATTTCATTTGTTTAATGAAGCAAATACTTTTGTTCAACATTTTTTTATTATTTTTCAGCTTACTTTTTCGTCATAATCGAGTCCCAGCTGACGATACATAACAGGCAATTGACTCGCATCAGGTCGAGACAAAACTCGAAGAGAAATATTGACCATTTGAAGATCCTTTGAGCCAGTTGGGGATGATATTTTTCTGGGTCTGCTTCTGATGTCGTAAATTATGGGATAATGAAACCATGGCAGACGAAAATGTAGGCCCTCGGTCATTATGTCTTTTTGTACACCACCCAGACGAGAGAATATTATTGCTCTGTGGCCACCGTCGACTGTAATTTCACCATTACAGATCAATTGTAGTCATAATCTTACAACTATGTTTTTCTTTTTTTTTTTTGTAGAATAGTAAATTTATTTAGGGTGAGTGCACCAGTGAATGGACGCTTAAGATTCTGCCCCAGTGAATGAACACCCGTATTAAAATCACTATATACAGATATACTTTACGTGAAGTGTTCATTAACTGGTCCCTGTTCATTTACTGGTGCCTATTTAATATTTTTCGACATTTCGTGTCAGGAGTAAATTATTTAAAAAAAATTCTAGTCGGAGGTCAACTCTACATAATTATCAACTCTACTCGAAGGTCAACTCTACATAATTATCAACTATACTCGAAGGTCAAATCTACATAAATATCAATTCTAGTCGGAGGTCAACTCTACATAATTATCAACTATACTCGGAGGTCAACTCTACGTAAATATCAACTCTACTCGGAGGTCAACTCTACATAATTATCAACTATGCTCGGAGGTCAACTCTACATAATTATCAACTCTACTCAGAGGTCAACTCTACATAAATATCAATTCTAGTCGGAGGTCAACTCTACATAATTATCAACTATACTCGAAGGTCAACTCTACATAATTATCAACTCTACTCGGAGGTCAAATCTACGTAAATATCAACTCTACTCGAAGGTCAACTCTACATAAATATAAACTCTACTCGAAGGTCAACTCTACATAATTATCAACTCTACTCGAAGGTCAACTCTACATAAATATCTATTCTAGTCGGAGGTCAACTCTACATAATTATCAACTCTACTCGGAGGTCAACTCTACATAATTATCAACTCTACTCGGAGGTCAAGTCTGCATAATTATCAACTCTACTCGGAGGTCAAGTCTGCATAATTATCAACTCTACTCGAAGGTCAACTCTACATAATTATCAACTCTACTCGAAGGTCAAATCTACATAAATATTAATTCTAGTCAGGGATCAACTCTACATAAATATCAATTCTGCATAAATATTGACGCTAATTAGAAATCGACACTATAAAATATCAACTCTACACAAAGACCAATCCTCCACAAAGATCAGCCTTGTAAAATTACTGAAAAAATTACAATTTCGAATAGTTTATTTTTCATACGACAAAAGCGAAAAAAAAAAAAAGATTGCAGGTATTCTGGCAATAACGGGTAAAGTGCAGCACAATTTATTATCATTTTTTTCCATTGTTTTTGTTTCGAAATTTTTATTATCAATTTTAAGGGTGTGACTCAATAATTCTTGGAGATGACGAAATAGCCTCGATAGTTGCAATATTTCCCGTAGAAAAAGGAAAAAAATCATCGTTTGGAAATTACGTAATGGGGTAATCTCTACATCGACAATTGGAGAACACATTGAGCTGCCGGCATAAAATTTTCTTAAACCCATCGCAAGTTCCATTTTTTTTCTTCTTCTCGATTATCGGGAAAGTTGAAGATGCGAGTGACGAATTTAAAAAAGTAATTTTTTTATTCGCGATAATTTGCAAAGCTGTGGTTTTTTTTTGATTGGCTGTTTCGTGCGATGGAATCAAATAATTAACAAGGAAAATAGAATTAAATTTTTTTGGAGATTATTAACCTGTGTACATGGACTGTGAGACACCGTAAGCGGCTGCACCGGCCACAGCGAGAAACTTTAATCCCGTGTTCATGCCCTTTGGTGCTTTGCCGAATTGTCCGGCTAACTCATTGAGCTTGCTCTGAGCCATTTTTTTTCCTCTTTTCTTTTAATCAAACACGATAATTCACTCAAACTTTGTTGATTTATATTTATTTAACTGTAACGAGGAGAAAAAACGTGCGCGTACAAAGTACAAACGACTGTACGTAACTCTCGCGACGAAGAACCGGCGTGCACGCTGAAATGTGCGAAACTACCGAGAGGCGCCATCACGCGGACATTTTATGAACTCGGCCGCTACTTGGTGCATGAGAATTCCGAGAGATGGCGCTCGCTAGACGGTAAAAGTAGAAAAACCAAGCACGTGTTATCTGCTTGTGTTGAAAATAATTTTATTACTCACATTTGTTATCACATTTTTTGCGTGATATACATTGCCCCGGTGACTCATTTTGCCCCGACAAGATATCAGTTGGTCCATATTACCCCATAAAGATATCCGGTATTCAGTATTACTCATTGTCAAAATATTATCAGCGACCTCAAAATATTATTTTACTCATCATTATACTTTTTTATAAAAATAGCACGAAAGGATGTGAATTTTGTTATGATGATTAAAAGATTCGCATACGATGTTTATCGTTAAGATGTACAATAAAAATATATATATGAATCTTCTCCCACGCGCTATCTAAACGTATAGAATTATTGCTTCCTTTCTCATCCTTCTCCTTCCATAACGCGTGATACAACACAGCGCACCAGTCTTCGCCAGTCTCACTCGAGAAAATCAATGAAAACGTTGACGCCTTAAGGAACTTACTTTTGCGGCTCAGAGACCCAGTTGGACAGTCGACCGCGACCCGCGACCTGTTGATATTTACAGCTATACGTAAATCCTTATATATATCTTACAACTAGTCCAAAAAAATCATCAAAATTGCACGAAACACTTACGAAGGTATAAGTATATGACGATTTTAAGTATTTCACTTCATTCATGACGAGTCTATAACAATTATGTATTATATGATAGAGTGTCGAAAACATGATAATAAAAAATTTACTTCGCGACATATGTTAATTTTCTTCAATAACATTTTTATTTGTCATATTTTATAGAGAAAACATTGCTAGCCGTCTGCTAAAAGTGAATCACACGCGTTTTAACTTTATTCCCATTGTCAATAAGCACTGATAGTCGTGAAGGTGAAATATACATATATATATATGTGTTTACTTTTATTCTTATCTATCGCATCATCGTTCCGTTTTGTTGGTGCGTCCGTCGCGCGCATTCGCGATGTCTGCTAAATTTACGAATTACGATTACGTCGCTGTTTCTGCAGGTATAATTTTATATCGTAAATTTGAATTTTTGAAAATCGAACAAAATCAACGGAAATCTCTTTATATGTATTGCAAGTTTATATTGTTTGAATTTAGTAATAATCATGCCCAATAACTCATACTCGTGTTTTATTGTTTACAAACATTGTTTATACGCCGTTAAGGTGTATTAAAGATGTAATAAATCATAGCCTCAAAATATCAAATTTTGACCTTCATTCGAAAGTTGGGCAATGTTTTTTTTTTTTTTCTATAATACGGAAATTGTGTTTACATAGATATGGATCAAATCGGGGAGCCACCGAGGCCTCAAAACCTCGAAGGCTTTAACCTGTTGCTGGGAACAACGGAAGTTTTTGGTGGAGTACTCATAGCGCTCGTTGCATTCTGGGTAACTCATTTTCGTGGTGGTTTCTCATGGAATTGGGATCCAGATCATCAATTCAATTGGCATCCGTTGCTAATGACGATCGGTCTTGTATTTCTCTACGCAAATGGTAAATTAACGTAATTCTCGGTTATTTAACCATTCGTAACCCTTTGAAAATAGCGGAGAGGGGATATCGGTGAGCGGTACGGTGGCGCTCGGGCCAAAGAGTGGGCGAACGTGAAAGCTCTACAATGTAAAATCCCGCGCGAGTAAGAGAGAGAGAGAGAGAGAGAGGAGCATTCGAATTTTATGATTAAATTCAAATTTAGATTTGAGCCAAAAAAATAAACATAATAAAATAAATAAGCATTTCGATCTGTTGCTTCACTACTGTAAAGCGATGGAGCGACAAAGCTCCACTATGTAAAATCCCTTGCGAGTAAAAGAGAGAGAGAGAGAGCATTCTGATGTTTATTCCTAAATTTGCCTCTAATTTACGAACGAGATGATCGATTTTTTATTTTACACGCTAAATATATTATTTATAATTAAAATAATTACTCGATCAACAATGATTATTAACGGTGAAATTACATTTGAATCTACGATCTACCACACATGCAAAAAAACATTATTTTCAACGTTTTATTGTTCAAAAAATTTTATCAAAAGTTGGGGCTTATAAATATCGATCGGACATAAAAATTGCTAAAAAATTTCAAAAAACTTTATTGAAACTTCGGGCTTGAATATCGATCGGACATAGCTAAAAAAATTCATCCTCCCATGATGATGTGATTCTCGATCTTTTTTAAAAGTCAAAAATGTCTAAAAATTTATATATTCCAGGAATGCTCATCTACCGGACAAGAAGAAATCTGCCAAAAAAAAGTTTGAAACTCATTCATGGAGGTACAATGATATTCGTCATTCTTCTCACAGTCATTGCTCTCGTGGCTGCTTTTGACAGTCACAACTTCAAAGTACCGCCGATTCCAAATATGTACACCCTTCATAGTTGGATAGGATTGACCAGCGTCATTTTATTCGCTTGTCAGGTGGGCTAAATGGTCAATTTTTTTTTTCCATCATAATGAGAAGATTAAAAATTTTATAAATTTTCTTTCAACAGTGGCTGGCGGGTTTGACGTCATTTCTGTGGCCCGGAATTAAGACTCCTCTTCGTCGCTCTTATCTGCCCATTCATGTTTACTTCGGTACAGCCGGATTTATCGGAGTTATTGCCGCTTGTCTTCTCGGACTCAATGAGAAAGCTTTTTTTGCAGTGTATGCACTTCGTCTCTTATTATCGAAATTTTTTATCTTTATTTTTCCATCATATTTAATTATTTGTCTTATTTATTCTTTTTTTTTTTTTTTTTTTCAGGGACAATTATTCCCAAATGCCAGCTGAAGGAGTTCTCATAAATATCATTGGACTGTTCTTTGTAATTTTTGGAGGTTTGACTGTTTACATCGTTAGCCAAGAACGATACAAACGCGAGGCAAGACCCGACGATAACGGCCTGACGACAACAGACTAAAATCTCTCTCTCCGTCCTCTACAACGGCTTTATTATATTTATCCACTAATCGATCGATCAGATTATATCTATATATATATTTATTTATACATATATATATATATATTTATCTAAAGGGCGACTCTGAGCTCCTTCTTAACTTGCCGAAAAAACCATTCTAAACGCACAGAACGTTCGAAATGCTTTTACGATCATGTAAAACAATATTCGGATCACTAAAAAAAAAAACTATGAGAAGCATTTTTTTGAAAATAACAAAAATATCAACAAAAATGAACTTTCACAATTGTTTATACAAACGATCCGAATCTTTTTTTAACACGAGAAAAAAAAATTTCGAACAATCTTTCATTTAAGATTTTCTATAAAATTTTGTTTTTTTACAATTTTTACAAAATTAATAACGTTTGACATTTTGCTCAGAAGCGTCCCTTGAATTTTAACAGTAATATTGAGGTGCTATGTGATTATGAAACTTGAGAGAACCTGAGATATTTGCATTTAATCGTTAATTTATCAAACGCACATATTTAATGAAAAATCTCAGGATGAATTTATCGCTATTTATAGTCGATTGAGGCAATTATTGATGGATTCGCGAGAAAAAATAATGGTGCTTTCTCATTGTGCAATGAAATATTATAACTGAAACATATAAAATTGATCCAAGTCCAATTGTATCAATGAGAGCTATATTTACGTTTTTATTTTTTTTGTGCTGTGATTATAATATGCGTATAATTGTTGATTATTTAATGTTTATGTGCAACCTCAGCATCGAATTTTTTGAATTTTATGAAAATAAAAATATCAACTAAACTGAACTCTTACAATTTTTTATATAATGATCTAGAATCTTTCTTTAAGATGTGGAAAAAATATTTTTGAACAATTTGGCATTTTCTACATTTAATCGTTAATTTATCAAACGCACATATTTAATTAAAAATCTCAGGATGAATTTATCGTTATTTATAGTCGATTGAAGCAATTATTGATGAATTCGCGAGAAAAATACTAAAAAAAATGGTGCATTCTCATTGTACAATTAAATATAATAACTGAAACATATAAAATCGATCCAAGTCCAATTGTATCAATGAGAGCTATATTTACGTTTTTTTTTTTTGTTATGCTACTGTGATTATAATTTGCCTATAATTGTTGATTATTCGATTTTGATGTGAAATGAAGAAAAATAAATGGAAATTAAGCTATAATATTTTCTCATGGCTGTTTTGTCATTTTTATCAACGGCTGTTTATATATTTATTTCAAGGACATTTTAGTGTAGAATAATGGAAGTTTCCTCTACGGAAAGAAAAAAAAAAAAAAAAACTGTGCAACATACAGTGACTGTGCACTCGAGCTACGCGCGCTCTCCCGCGACTGCATTGGTCAAATGGACAACTAATCTTTGTTCTATGGGCGTTGAGCGACTCTCTTCGATAAAATCTTTTGCTTCCAGTTTGAGATTAGACTTATCGGAAAGATAATTATTGCACAACCCAAAGGTCGTTTTTCCGCAATTTACAAAAATAAAACAAAACCGAGAAAGATCATTTTGTTTTTTTTTTTAGAATTGTGACGAAAACATTCGAGTTTTAAAGGTGCAAAGTGGAGGGGAGGAAAAGAGCATAGAGTTGGAAATTTTGATACATACGCAAGAGCATTTACGTGATATAAACGAGACGATCAATGGTTAACCAAATACCTGTGCCACAGGCCAAGTATGAATTACTGAGCGACGTTCGACAGTAAGTTTTAAATTCCCTTGATAATAATAATAATAATAATATTCTTGCTTGGATTTTTTTCTGCTCTTCTCTTCTTTCTCCATCTCTTTCGCTATATCTATATATATACATATGTACATTCCATGTCTCACATGCGTCGCAGATATTTGTAGTATTGATTTTATCTATTGTTAGAATTTACCTGCTCTCATACTCCTCAAATGACACTTTTCTCCAATATTTATTAACTCTAAAGTTCGAGAGACTCACTAGAATTATCTTTTTTGTTGATTATAATTAATTATTGAAAAATTTCATATTCGTTTGATTGTCGTGAGTATTCTCTCGTATTGTGCGAAAAAAATTAACGTAGTATTTCGCGGTTTTGCCAAATTCAAATATTCAAATTTACGAATTTACTTTAATTCAATTTAATATTCATTGAACAACTTCGATATATTGATTTGATATTGTTATAAGCTCAATTATCGTATAAATTAATCAGAATAATATGAAATTTGCATTAATTAACAAAAAAAAAAAGTATATATTTCGCGATTGTTCGAAATTCAAATATTAAAAAAATTTGGGCAATTTAAATTTTTCATTTTTAACGGTTTTTTTTCGTATTATCATCCATTAGCAAAATTTCTGTATAAATTATGGAATAAATAAGTAAATAATTTTTTTTATGATTTTTTACAGAACTCGTTGGAAAAATCAGGTCATTTGTCTTGCTTTGACCTTTGTCGTCCTGGGCTCTCTTTTTGTAACGAGCGCTTGGTTCGATATTATCACTTCAAAACCTTGGTCGTTGGAAAAATCGATAAACTCGCCAAGTACAAATTTCGATAATCGAGATGCCAAGATTGCTTCGTGGCTACGTAGGGCTAGGATGTACGCCGAATCGACGAAGGAGAATCAGAATGCGGACAGGAACTCAACAATTGCCAAGAGCGAACAATTCGACCGTAGGGCAACCAGGTAAATTCTTTCTATTTTAAATAATAATCATAATGATGATAAAGTGAAGATTAAAATTTATTCTCACAAACATTCTATAAGCTTTTGTTTTTGGGCATTCATGCACATCTTTGTTATTCCTCCAGATAATTATGATGATAAGATGAAGATTAAAAATTATTCTCACAAACATTCTAGGCTTCTATTTTTTTTTTCGTATTTAGATTGTCTGTTTCTCCTCCAGATAATGATAATGATAAGGATGACAAGATGAAGATTAAAATTATTCTCATGAACATTCTAGGTTTCTATTTTTTTTTTTCGCATTTAGATTGTCGTCTGTTTCTCCTCTCGATAATGATAATGATAAGGATGATAAGATGAAGATTAAAATTATTCTCATGAACATTCTAGGCTTCCAATTTTGTTTTCGTATTTAGATTGTCTGTTTGTCCTCCAGAGAATGATGACAATATGACGATGTTGATAAAGTGACGCCTCAAATTTATGCTCACTGTGATTATTTCGTATGCTTTTTAAATTTAGTTACATTGTCGCTCGACACATTCCTCCAATATAATAATAATAATGATAAAATGAAGCTACAAATTTTATGCCAATTTATGGCTATCGTACAATTATTAAAAAATTCTTTTTGTCTTTTGAAATAAAACAGTCAGATCGTCGTCTGCTACTACACAATACCGAGAGACGTGAACTCGTCGTGGGAGCTCAGTCCGTCGCACCTTGACCCTCGTCTTTGTACGCATATTATCGTGGGTTTTGCGAGCGTGGTGAACAGCACAATAAGTTTGGGCGAGACCTCGCCGATTTACGAAAGTGTCGCGAGGTTAAAAATTCGCGAGCCCAAGCTTAAGGTGATGCTCAGTGCGGGTGGAATGGATGAGCTCCAGGGAGGATTTCCCGAAATGGTCAAGACACATTCCAACAGAAAACGGTTAGATTTTCTCTCAATTCACTCGAATTATTAATAAAAAAAAAAAAAAACAAACAAAAAAAAAACGATTCTTTGTCTCCTCAGATTTATCAAATCGGTTCTAATTGTAATGAAAACATTAAATCTCGATGGTCTCGATATAGACTGGGAATTTCCAGCTTGGCTTGGTGCTGACGAGAGACAGAGAATATATTTCGTTCAATTATTGCAAGAATTGCGAAAGGAATTTAATCGAAATGGCGAAAAGAGACTTTTGTTGTCTGTCGCAGTCGCAGCGCCAGCTGCTATTGTCGATCAAAGTTACAATGTTCCTGAAATTGCCGAGTAAGTTTATTATTATTAAAATAATTAATAATTTATAATAATAATAATTTATAATTTTTTTGCTCCAGGCACGTCGACTTTGTCAGTCTAATGTCGTACGATTATCATTTTTATGTTTGGTACTTTCCCATAACTGGCCATAATTCTCCTCTTTATCCTCGAATTGCCGAGAGCGGTTACGTCCAAACGTTGAATGTTAATTATTCGGCAATGTATTGGCTAGCAAAGGGAATGCCTCGTGAAAAGCTAATTATCGGTATACCGACATACGGTCACAGTTATCAGCTCGATAATCCAAAAAATCACGATCTTCTGGCGCCATCAAAGGGTTTTGGAAAATTGGGATTGGATGGTTTTGTCTCATATCCGGATGTTTGCTCCTTTCTCGATATTGGTGCAACAAGACATTTTGATCAAGAGAGCAAAGTCCCGTATGTTTACAAATACGATGAGTGGATCTCGTACGCGGACAGAGCTAGCGTTTTGCAAAAGGTTTGACTCATATCGTGCTGTAACAATTTTTTTCAAAAAAAAAATCTAATCGACATTTTTTTAATATTTCGCGAAGCAATGAAAATTTGAAAAAAAAAAAAAATCGATCAACATACGAAAAACATTGACCACGATTTTTTTTCATTAATGCCAAAAAGTTATTGACAAATTAATATTTATCTTACAGAATTTATTCGATGATCGTTAGCTACGCATGATTTTTGATTTTTTTTTGTCAAAAGAATTTCTACTTGGAGCTAAAGAAATAAAAATTCACGACTTATGTTTTCTTTTTCCCCCCAAAATTGTGTAAAGATTTCGAGAAAAACGTAAAAATTTTGACCGAAACTCGATGCAGATGAAAAAAAAAAATTAATCGATGATTCAAGATGACGGAAAAGGCTGAATGAGAATTTCACTTAGCTTTTTGCTCGTGTCCTCGAGACTTTGGAGTTTAAATTCTGATTTGTCTATGTTGAAACTGAATAAAAAAAAAAGAAGAAAAATTGAACCAGATTTAAATCACATTGGAAAAATGGGCCTTAAACGGATCAATTAACGAACTCGGCCCATGAAATTTAAATTCAATTTTTCGGGCTAATTGTGCTTTTTATTTCAGTCCGAGTGGATCAAGGCAAATGGATTTGGTGGGGCGATGATATTTTCATTGAACCAGGACGATTGGAACGCGAGTTGTCAATCAAACACCGTAAACAAAACTTTTTTTCCACTTATACGAACAATATTTGACGCTTTACGTGGCACTTCAGTCGACTAAACTCGACGAGCTTTTGCGAAAAACTGACGAATTCAATTCGCATCAAGGATAAAAATTTTACTCTTTTTTATACCCTTGTACGAATTTGCTCGTTTCAGCCTCCCTCTCTCTCTCTCTTGCGATAAACCAAAGTAGTATTTGAACTTCCAACTTTTCTTGTCATTCCGTCTCGCACATTCCATCGTAGCAATTTAATGACTGGCGAGAAAAAAATAATTTCGCTATTAATCAATTAATACATAAATAATAGAAAAATAAGGGAGGAAATTAAAAAAAAAAAGAAAAGATGCAATATGAAAAGATTATGGATTCGCGCGTGTGGCTGTGAAATTAGTTTCACAAAAAGTCCTCCCTCAAACCGAGCCATATTGTGATAAATGTACAACAAAATGTCCTATTATATATAATAATAATAATATCCGTAAATAATGAAAATTATATGGAAAAAAAGAATATTTGCCATCAATTTACTGAATTTTCGCCCATTTCGATTTTTTTTCATTCTCGATGAATTTTCATTAATCCGTCAAATTGAATTCCTCTAGTTGTTGTTATTCTTGTATATATAAATATTGCGCTATGAATATTATAAAAATAACTTAACGAAATGTCTACTAGCACGAGATCGTCCGGAGATGTGTAAAATTAGCAACCCAAAGATTCCTTCCTCTAAATTATGGCCATGGGCAATAGTTAATAATAATAATAAAATAATAATAATAAGCGGAATAAAAAATTATATTTACGTTCATATGAATTTTTTCGTCTTATTTTTCACTTTCGTTCTCAATATCATTTATTTATTAAGAAGGCGCTCTTCGTGTTTTTTTTATATTACTTGGTAATTCTACGCAGTTGGTTGTTTTTTGTTTTTTTTTTCTCGTCTTACTGCTCTCTCACTTTATTTTTTACTCCCCTCCCCTCGCAATGTTCTTCTTTTCCCCCTCCCGTCGCGCAATTTTTTTTTTTTTTTCCTCGTCATCCGCTCTGATAATTAATAATATTTCATAATTATTATCAATAATTAATTAATTCAATAATCGTTAATTTAAACTGGGCGTGCTGCCTGTGTCCCATTGAATTTCAATGCTTGGCCATTTGGTCTGAAGTACAGTTAGCATGGGATTACTGTCCAGTATACATTTGACGTTGCACTCGAGTAGCACAGCCTGTCCGGTGTGATACTTGAGCCTGTTTTCGGGATTGCTACGCGGCAGGCCATTGTAATGATACAATGGAAATGTGTCGGGACATGTGCGAGGCTCTTCCGGAAAAAATTCATCCATAAAACCTGCCAAAAGTATTATACCGAGACATTCGCTGTCCAATTTTTTCCTCATTATGTTGACGCTGAAAAAATAAAAATCGAGTGTTAAAAAAAAATATGTATATATATTTTTTTCAACCAAAATTATTCATCGTTGAATTATTATTTATTTATTTATACTGACTATTCCGTGTCTGCACAGAGTCCAAGCTCTTCCAGCACATCCTGCAGTAAATTTGCCGAAATGAAATTATTTCCCTCGGGATCAAATTTCTTGAATATTCTGCGCGCCTGCTCAGCTGGTGTTTCCGGACTGACCAATCGCCGATCGGTCGAGAAAAGTACCGTGAGATGAGTCTCTGAGCCGAGTACCCAGACCGGATGTGACGGTGATTTGAGAAAAGCTCCAACCTCGCAATAACGCAAATGCTCGAGGAGAGCGAGAAAACCAACTGCATTTTGTTTGTCGATACCTCGAAGTTCTAAACTCGAGAAAGAGTCGTTTATTGTGCCATTTTTTTTAGCATTTTGGCTTTTCAGCGAATTTTTTCGTCAACTTACCGAGTCCTCCGATGTCCTGAACATGATCCCAAACATGACCAACAGCTCGACCCGTTAGCATCAAATTAATAAGACTCTGACTACCATATCCATAAGTTGAGTCTATCATTGGTTCTGTAGGATCAGACATTTCCGATCGCATTCCCGATATTCCTTTGGTGCATACAACAGTGTACAACAACAATAAAACCCCATAAGGCTCTTTGAGCGTTTCAATTCTGTCCATGAGATATTTCTCCACTAGGTCCAAGCTCTCAGCCTCGAGTATCCTGAAAATAAATAAAAAAAAGATCCTTGCATTTTCATTATATTTAAAATGGAGGCTTTAAGGAAAAACAAAAAAAATTACGACGCTACGAAAAATGACGAACCTTAATCGCGAATGAAAGTATTCGGAATCGAGTGTTGGCGATTCTGTTTGTTCTTCGTCTGATTTTTCATCATCTAGCTTGGAAAATGACGTTTCCATGGCTTGGACATTAGCCTCATCCGAAATTTGGCCATTTTCCATAACATCAGGCTGTTCAGCTGCCTCGGTCGTGGCAGTTGATGCAGCTTTGGGATCCTCCACATGTACAATGCAATAAGCAGCTTTGGTAGAATTTGCAGCCTGACCGATAATTTCCTTAGCTGCTTTAACTAGCAGTCGGTCCTGTTGATCAGCGTCAACGTTGCCCCAAGTATCGGGCTCGCTATCGAGCAACAATTGCTCGAGGATAAAAGCTTGTACAGGAGCGATAACGGCACAGGGACCTCCTTCCATTTGTACGAGAGCTGTTGGCTCATCTGCACTGAAAAAAAAGCCTGTGGCGGCCTCTAGCGGATTAGTACAGTTTTTTAAAATCCCTTCCAGAGTTTACGAACCAATAGAAATCCGCACTCACTCTGTGACTAACTACAAAAATTCGCCGCTAGATGTCATATCGCTGCTTTTTAATTTTGAATTATCCGCGTCGTTCATGCGCGTTCTTATCAGACTTGTTTGGTTTTGCAAATTTTTTTACAATATTCCCCTCTCTCGACCAAGATATTCAGCATTTGTTGCTGCCAATTGCCGGATTGGTGACCGTTTAGACGTGCACGAATTTGTGTATGAATCGTTCAACGAGAGAAAAACCAAAAAGTGAATAAAAATATGATATATTTCTGTCTGCGTGCGTTTTGCGAATTCTTTTTCGTACCCTCGTGAAGATGCTACACAGTATTAAGGGCCAGTCATCTGTGGCCACTAAAAAGATAGGGGAGCTCAAAAATGGCGGATACAAAGGTACAAAGAACAAAAATTACGAAAATCCTTGCAAGAAACTCGCGAGGGAGAAGAAATTCAATGGAATAACCAACTAGACATGGAATTACTTTTACTCATTTAACCTCACAAATTAAACCTAGAATCATTTGCAACTTGGACAAAGAAAAAAATATCCTCACTTTCAAAATGTGTAGGCTTTTACTCGATCTGTGTAGAAATTGCCGGTAAACACTCGTAGATTTGCTTTTTTTCGACCCATATTTTCATCTCTTTCATGTTAAATCGACCATTTTGATAATTACGAAAAAAACAAAAGAGTAATTAATTTTTGTTAGTAAAAAAAGTGCAGATATAAATTCAAAGTTTCAATTATATCTGATTGAAATTATTTTTAGAGAAATAAAGATTTTTGGGTTAGGAAAAAAATGATCCAAGGTCATTATTATTATTATTATTGTCACTTGGTCAATAACAATAAAATTGAGTAAATAAACAATACATACCGTTTATGCACAGTAGAGAAACAGAGCCGATTATGAAAAATATGAAATTTATGAAAACTTTGCAAGTGCAACGTTTAACCCCCATAAATACTCAAGAATTCAAAATTCTCTTGACTTTCGGCATTTTGAGACGAAAAATATTGCATTGTAAGAAAAATTTCGTGTTTTTTGTTTCTCATATCGATCCGTAAATGTTAAATAGATCGAAAAGTTTTGCGTATGCATTAAAGCAAATTAGAGAGTAAATTTCGAATGATATTGAAGAAATTGTGTCTTTAATTAACTCACCCTGTGCCCATCGTTTGAAAATATCCTCCTTGACGGAATTACCCCAAAGAAGTGTCCTTATCTGTTGTATACGCTCGGCATTTCGACTATCCAAATTTTCAGCCATTATCAGTCAATCCCCCGAGACGATAAGTTCGTAATTTGTTCGCGTCCTCTGGCGCGATTACACTCTCCGAGAGTTTCCGGGCAAGAAAAACGCCGCAAAACTCTTATATTGCAATATTCCTCTCACGACGGATAAACGATTATCCGCGCGAATTGACGACAATTCACGCGCACATTGTCGATAATAACTTTGCACAAATTTTAATATAATTATTAACGCATTTAAGACGAAAATAATAATTATCCTTTGAATTAATATCACAATCGTTTTTTTTTTCTCGTCGAAAAACCGCATATAACCTATATCTCGTTAACGACAGCTGCCAAGTGCGTCGCCATATTGCTTCTTTGCGTCTATTGACATCGTTTTTTCTTTTTTTCCTCTTTGTGCGCACGCGCGCTCTGTCGGCAATGTCGCACGCAACAAAAGGTTAAACACGTTTTTGTAAACACGAGGGGGGAAAAAATGGCAACGGCGAAATTGTCCTACATAACTCAAGGATTTCGCGAAGATTGCTCGAGATTAATTACTCGCTTTGAAAAACTTGAAACTGTGAGGTTCGAAGGATTTTGCGAGATATGGAGAGACATGAAATTTCCACTGATTTTTTGGTAAGTTTTTGAGAGTTTGTAATTTTTGTTTGGGGACAGACGAGAAGATGCGCGTTGAATGCGTATCGATCGATGCACAAAAAAAACAATATGGCGTCGGAATGTTTGCAACAATTTAAGGCGGGGTGAAATAGACTCAGTCGATAACAAAACCTTTTGGATGTTTTTTTCAAAGTGCCGGATGTTTCCGAGCAAAAGTAAGATGTTATGTGATGTGCAGTTGTCTCATGCATCCCATTAAATTTTGCGTTTGCTCAAAATCGTCCAGCACTAAGGAAAAGAATTGTCCAGAAAACTTGCAACTGCTCTTTTGCACCCATACGTATAATCACTTTTTTATGGCGATTTGCTATGACTCAGTCGGTAACAAAAGCTCCCAAAATTCTTCTAAATGCTCAATTTTTCGGATAAAGAGCTACGCGAGCTGCAAAATCGTTATGGGCAGCTCGTACCTCTCCCATTTTCTGTCCAGACGATCGACCATTGAAACATACGTCGACTTTTCAGCTCAATGATGATAACAGTAAACTTCAAAATCGTTATCGATTAACTATCTCGGGAGAAAAATGGATTATAGTTTTTGTTACCCACTGAGTCTGTTTATCCGAGCTAAAATTGTTCAGACCATTATTTTTGGGTCTTACCATATTAGAATAGCTAAATTAAGTGTGCCTGAGAGTTTCCAATTTTCCCAAATCTTGAGGCAAAAAATTTAGTTTTTCTCACCAACTGACCTGATGACCTGCTATAGCGTTCAATATTTATTTTGAAACTGAGAAAAAATAAAATTTTAAATGCTCGTTCGTGAAGCAGTAAAAAAATTTGTTCGCGCTTTTACTCATTTGCGCGCTTTGCTTGTTTTACAGTGGCCGACGATCTTTGATCGAACTGATTGAATTCTGTGAGGACACGCTCATTGTGGCAAAAGAATTTTTTTTGCCTCCTCTCTCTTTCAAAGAACGAATTGGCGGTCTTTACCTGCTTTACGCTCTTTACTTCAAGATGCCAATCAATAGTCCAAAAATTCGTATAAAAATTGATGATTGGCAGGATATAATTGAGATTCACGCAGAAATAGGACAAGCTGAGCATCACGATGCGAGTTATATACTCGCAAAATTGTTATCGGCAAAAGCGTTTGTCTTTACTATTCTCGATCGAGAGGTAAAATGAGAAAATTACAATTCTCAAACTTTACAAGGCTCAAATTTTTAGTTTACAAATTTCATCGATATAAATTCGAATTTGAATATTAATTTAAGTTCAAGCCAATGGAAAATTTAAATTTTTGTTTTATTCCAGTTGGGTCTGGAGAAGAGTTATCGCTCGAAAGTCCCAAAGCTCCGAAATACTTTTTCCGTTCTCTCGGATATTCGTGAAATCGCTGCGCCTCATGATTTATTCGATCGCATAAGGACATTGAGCGAATATTACAAACAGAATAAAGCCTCTGAGATGAGCCAAGCCGATGAATCCGATAAAACTGACAAATTCAATCCAAGTCTCAAATTGTACGATTGTCATTTGGGGGAAAAGCTCATCAATAGCGTTAATGAGCTTGAAAAAAAAAGAAAATTTTCAAATCTCGAAATAGTTCGCACGACCAGGGATGATACTCAAGAAAAAACAGATAATTCTGAAAAAATAAAGAACGATGGAACGTGAGTATTTGAGATTATCCAACTTTTTTTTTATCTCCCATTTTCCATTATTTTATCAAAATTCATCGTTTTTTCTTTTTTTTTTCCATAGAAGAAAAAAGCCACCAGGCAGCGATCCGATAAGATCTCGATTGGGTCACGGCTTTGACACGGATTCATCGGAATCGGAAATCGAAGAAATTGGCAATCGATCCGAGAGATGCGAGTTGCCCGATATATTTGACGATTCGTCATTTTCCGAATAAACGATTATTATCGGTAAGTTTTCTCGACTTTGCTAAATATCATTTATAACCCTCCAGATTGATAAAGTTATGAGCAAAAAAATTATATAGAAATCATTTGAGTAACTTTCGGATTTTCTCGTTAACGTTAATCTATATAAAGAGAAAAATGAAAAAAGGAAAAAAAAAAAAACGTCTCTCACCGACAAATTCGCGAGGTTTGTGCCGATTTTACATTTTCAGCTACTTGGATAAATTAATTCGCGCGTTTAATTCCCTTTCAATAAACTTTGAGCTGATTATTGTCGTCGAAACCAGCGCTATGGCCGGCATTTCTCACTATAAAGCTCGTCCCATCGTAATGCATTCTTCTTTCTCCTCGGCGAACAAAGAGATGTGAAGTTTGACCGAGTGACGCGGTGCAATGAAGAAATGGCGTTGTCAGTGAGGCTGTACCGTTGCCCGGTGAAGTTCTCAGCTGATATTTATTGCTGTTTCTTGCGATCCTGTCGATGAAAAAAAATTATAATAATAATAAAATCAAGCAAAAATAAAATTCGCACGTTTTTTTTTCTTCTCTCTTTTTCGCTCATTCGTCTTCCATTTGCTTTACCTTACAAGACCATCGGGCGTTTGGGAAATTCGAACGTTATTTATTATCCAATTTTCGACACCCTCATCGGTTAGCCAGTATTGGGCAGCACCGAGAGCCGTTGCAGCCTCTTGGAGACATCCTGGACCGTGTCGGGATTCCGAGTAGAAAACGTTCAACGAGAAATCCTTGGGAAATATTTATTATTATCATTATTATTATTATAAATTATAATTCCGCGATTTCGTCCTAGTGGAATCAGATCGGGTCAGATGTCAAATCGGAAAAGAGGGTGGAAAAAAAAAACGAAAAATTTATATGTATTTGTAATAAATATTTACTAATGGAAAGTCGTGCAAATTATGATATAAAAAATTATTAGTACGAATAAGCGTCAATTTAGACGATTTTTACCAATTTATGCTGATTGGGGAAAAAAAAAATCTTATTTCCTCATAATTATGTCGAAACGGATTTTTTTTTTTTAAATAAATTTTTATTGTCGAAGAAAAAAAAAAATTACCATTGAATTCATACGAGGGATAAAATTATGGCGTACGTAAAATTTGATTAAAAAAAAAAGATATTTACCTGACTCATGTCCGAGAAAGAATCGGTTGTTGTCCTCGTGCCAGCAGCATCGACCAGATAAACCAGAGCGCATTGTTCGGACGTAAAACTGACGCCTTTGTACCACATTTTTGCGTATCTGCGTTATCGATCGTGACGAGATAAGATTTGAAAAAAAAAAAAAAAATGTGCGTTAAAACGGAAATAGAATGTGAAAAAAAAAAAAAAAAAAAATTTACAGGAATGTCATCGCGCGCATTACTTGTTGTTGCCGTGAGCATCATGGGCAAGAATTTCCACCCTCGAGCCATACTGATAAATTCTGCCATTTGGATGCAAAAGTGCAGCTGCAGCTCCAGAACCGCTCAGCGACAGGACTATGTTGTTCTGGTTGAGGATGAGGAGGAAAAAAAAAAGAAAAGGACAACAAAAAATAAAAAAATGGGAAAATTAAAAAGAGCGGTAATAAAATACGAGGGAAATTCATCTGTACAAAAATGAAGAATCGATTTTTTTTTACATTGCGCTCATTGATCGTTAAATTAATAAAAAGATTTTTTTTTGTTTTTTTTTTACGAAAATTGCCTACTTTGAAATTTCTGACCCTGACAGCAGCAATTGTCATGTCAACGCGAATTCTATTATAAGGACGAAGCAATATTGTCTCGAGTGGGACAAAAAAAAGAAAAGAATAAAAAAAATAGAAAAAAAAGAAAATGGGAAAATCAAAAAGAGCGGTAATAAAATACGAGGGAAATTCATCTGTACAAAAATGAAGAATCGATTTTTTTTACATTGTGCTAATTGATCGTTAAATTAATAGAAAGATTTTTTTTTGTTTTTTTTTACGAAAATTGCCTACTTTGAAATTTATGACCCTGACAGAAGCAATTGTCATGTCAACGCGAATTCTATTATGAGGACGAAGCGATATTGTCCCGTGTCGGACAACAAAAAATAAAAAAATGGGAAAATTAAAAAGAGCGGTAATAAAATACGAGGGAAATTCATCTGTACAAAAATGAAGAATAGATTTTTTTACTTGTGCTAATTGATCGTTAAATTAATAGAAAGATTTTTTTTTGTTTTTTTTTACGAAAATTGCCTACTTTGAAATTTATGACCCTGACAGCACGGTCAATTGTCATGTCAACGCGAATTCTATTATGAAGACGAAGCGATATTGTCCCGTGTGGTGTTGCTATTGCTCCACCGCTCGTTCCACCTCCGGCACTGCCAATTCCAATTTCATTATCGTGCTGATGATCTCGCCAATTGTCACCGGCATAAAGGCAGCCGCTCTCTTGTTCACCCGAATAAAATGGCGTTCCATGGGGTTTTGGATTTCTTGGCTGACGCCAAATTCCCGGTGACGAGGGATAAGTCGAACCTCCTCCACCTCCACCTCCTCCTCCTCCTCCTCTAATTCCAATCCATTGATCAGGCGGTTCCAAATATTTTGGAAATTCGTTGTATCTCTGCGATTGGAAAATTGAAGAAAAATATATATTTAGTGTCTTGAGAACATTTTTTTTTTTTTCCGTTTGCCAAAAAAAAAAAATCGTAACGAAAATCCCAGAATGAGAGACTAGCTCGAAATACTCTGTTGTAATGTAATAAAATATTCAGATTTTTTTTTTTTTATGTTAGTTTGTATTTTTGAAAAATTAATTTTCTACAATTTTTTCGTGTCGACTCTGATATATTTTTTTTTAATTTGCCAGAAACAAAAAACCGAGACGAATATTGAAAAATGAGAGTTTGAAATATTTTTGTGATGATGTGGAAAAATCATTTTAACCAGAATATAAATGCTCTGAGTGTTAATTTTTATTTTTATTTTGTTTTTTTTTTAATGCATTTCCTGTTAGAATTGTTAGCATCGAATTTGAGTATTTATATATTATTTTGATTATAACGCTGCAGTTCTTGACCTAAGGATCTCCCATGCGACCTCGTGCCGAAAAAATTCCTCCTTAATTATTACCGACCAGCTGTTGGTAACTCGCGAAACGTGACCAGGGACAGATCAGGAATACGAGATATCCATTGTAATTAAAAATTAGTCACGCGTTTAGCTCGTGAGTCACTTTTTGAGCTTGTGAAGGAATTTTCTCACGTAAACCACAAACACTCGAACATTATCTCGACTGACTGAGCAGCAAAAAAAAAAAAAAAAAAGAAGAAAAAGACGAAATTTATCCTTTGAGCTATTCTCTCGTTTTCTTACTTACTCGAGATCAATTATCTTCATTTGAATATCCGTAATGAGAAACATGAAATCTATAAATACTAACTATGATTTTCCCATGGTCAATCGCGTTCAATTATCCGTCGTTCGCAATCAAAGAGAAAGAGGAAGAGAGAGAGAGAAAAAAACGATACGCAATATCGGAAAATTACGCAATCGAGAATTATTTCACGGACACAAAAATGCATCAACGCGGAAGCAAATCGGCACGTAATTTGCAATTTATACAACTCGTTGGACGAGCATAATAGAAAACAGCCGTTGTCCTTCTAATTAATTGAATCATCGCCTGTAATAACGTGTCGATTTTTTTTTTTTTCAGCAAAGAAAATTCACGATTTCATGCATAAAGTGGCGAATATAAAAAAATAAAGAAACGCTCCAACTGACCGTAAAATCATTGAGATTGGAATATTGAATTGCTTATTGGAAATTAAAAAAAAAAAAAAAAAACGCTCCAACTGACCGTAAAATTATTGGGTGTCTCGTCAGTGTGATATGCCGTGTGGGCTGTGTACAATGAACGAGGTCTCATTGGTCCACTCGATGGTGGTGGAATTTGAGAATTTTTTTGGCTCAACTGACTCGCCGAACCCGGTGGAGCCGATTGCGTTTGCGAGCAATTTTTTTGACCATCTTTTCGATACGTCTCGCCTGAGCTCTCGGCCATGTTTATTTTTTGCTGTTGTTGAAAAAATAAAAAATAGAAATTGAGACAATTTTTAATGAAAGAAAAAATAAAAAAATATATCGAAAATTTGAAATCGGTAAAATTTTCTTTAAATTACCCTCGAGTCGTCAGTCGCGCTTCTTGGCTTCTTGCGTCGCGACTTCCGGCTCTTTGTCAGCCCCGTTTTTCCACACTCACTCGGGTGATCCACGGCTGATTAATTATTTTTATCCTTTTTTCCTCTGCTCTCTGCTTCGTTCTCTCTCTCTCTCTCTTTCTCTCTATAGCTCGTTTTCTTCAGAAAGTTAATCTCACGAGAATCTCAATAAACCGTTCAACGGTGAGAAAATGAATCGTCCACGCGATAAGAGATTGAAAAACTAAACAAAAGAAGCCTCGTTGGATGTCGTCATGACGAGACGCTCTTGTTTTTTTTCCCCCTCTATATTGCAGGAAAATTCGGGTAGCATTTTGTTTATTTTTCTTCTCTCTCTTCGAATATTGCAAAAATATTATTGGAAGACACGAAAACTTTTTCAGGCTCAAATTCATTTTTCAGAAAATTATTTAACGTCTTGATATAAATTATAAAAAATCGTCTTCATAATTTAAGTATAAAAAAATTCAAAATTTCAAGATTATTGGAAGACTCGAAAACTTTTTCAGACTCAAATTCATCTTTCAGAAAATTATTTAACGTCTTGATATAAATTATAAAATATCTTCTTCATAATTGAAGTATTAAAAAATTAAAAATTTCAAGATTATTGAAAAATTTATCGAGTGTCTATTTTAGTACTCACGATTAAAAAAAAAAAAAAATTATGGCAATGAAGCTTATCGCCTAAAGCTCCATGCGGGTTTTTACTATTTCTTGCTGGCCAAGAGATAAGAAACAGATAGGAGGGACAAATACAGCAAAGCTCACGTCCTCGTACTTGCGTTGCCTATTTAATTATTAAATTATTCACAAGTCCGAGGCGAATGTGAAAGAGAGAGAGAGAAAGAGAGAGAGAGAGAGATGTTTCTCTCTCTGGAAGGAGAGAAAGGGAGAATGACCATTCTTACAAGGGCTATTTGAGGCCTCCACGGACAAAAGCTTATCAAGCAAATGACAAAATTGCCACCGTTTTTTTTTGTCCTCCATTTAAACAGATTCGCTTATCCTCTTGAAATAAATGAAACACTTAAACACGACAATAAATATCGTTTGGATAATTATATACTGACCGCTTTGTGTTTTACGATAAAAATAAAAATAAACCGAGGTCAGATTTTCCAGATTTTCTTCGATCAAGAAAACTGAATATTTATATTTCTGCATTTTTTTAAATAATTTTTTCAACATTTTCTCGATGGCCTCGATGCGAACTTGAACTTTTCTGTCACTCTGACCTTCGATAATTGATGGCCAGGCAATTTTAATTGCAAGACCTCGAGATAATGCTCGTTTCTGAGCACGTGCTTTTGCCCAGCAAGGTCTGTTTCTCCCTCTCTTCGTTTTTTCCTCCTCTCGTTGCATAATTTCCTCTTGCCAAACGATAATTTTTAATATTTAAGCTCAGCATTTTTTTTAATTCAATTTTTTTTCTTCTTTTAAATTTTTATTCAATTTTTTTTCTTCTTTTAAATTTTAATTCATTTTTTTTCTTCTTTTTTATTTTAATTCAAATGTTTTTTTTTTTGCTTTTCTTCTCATTACTCATATCTCGTTTACACAGTCTGGATATTATGATAAAAAAATTAAAAAAAAAAAAAAAACGACTCGGCTTACGCGCATGAAAAGTTATATTGCCGAGTATTTGACTCGAATATGAAACCCACAAGTGTAAAAGACTTTGCTAACGTCAAAGTATGGTAGAAAATGTACAAGATTTTAGGTGGGGACGCGAGAGAATTCTCTTTATATATGTACGTCGAGTGTGTACAAGAACGCTTCAGTACTCGCTCGGACAGGGTTTATGACTTTTGATTGATAAACGAGACTCTCTCTCTCTCTCTCTCTCTCTCTCTTCGCATCTTTCTGTGTGGCGCCTCTTCTCGTCCAATAAATCAAAACCGAGCGAAAGAGGAAGAAATTTTTTCAAAAAATAATCATGACATCGTTCAGGTCAATCTGTGCGGGTCTCGTGCTTCTGGGTGTCGCAGCCAATGTATCCGGTAATTTAAACAACAACCACCAACCACCAAATTGTCGTTCGCATCGCACTTAATCGTCTTGCATATCGAAATTGCCACAATTGATATCGCCCACGGTGATAAAACCAACCGTCACCACCATCATCGTTAATCCTTCTTCTTCATCTCTCTTAGTTCCGGTTAGTTCAAAAATGAAAAAGAAAAAAAACAAAAAAATTAATATATCGAAACGTGAAAAAAAAAATAAAGTAACATTGAAAAATTATCAAGTCATTACCAATTGATGAAAAAAAATATTATACTTACAAAAAAATTAATAGCTTGAGGATCAATGGCAATCGTTTCGTTTTCCTTTTTTGGATTTAAGGAATTGGCATATTCAGTCGAAAGGGCCGTTTGGATCTTTCGGCGGAAGAGAATAACGATGGATCACCGGAAATTAATCAAGACACTCTTCGCCAAGTGACGATTGTAAGTTGAAAAATTTTGACGAAATATCGAAAAGTTCCAATCGTTTTTCCTTTTTTTTTTCTTTCCTGTGACGCATTGAGTCCTTCCGGTTGGCAGATACAATTTGTTTCCGGTTGTCAATGTCAAAATAATGTTTATTTTCATTAATTACATCTGCGTCTCAGTTTGCATTATCGTTGGTGTTACATTTTCAATGTATTACATCGTTCAGTGGTTCCAATATGGCGGTGAACCGGCCCAATATGAAATTGACGCTTGAAAAAAAATACAAAAAAAATAATAATACATTTTTTAAAACGTGAAAAATATTGAATAATTTTAATTCTGAAAAAAAAAAAAAAAATGCTCCAAGCTTAATGACACAAAAATAAATGAAATTTAACGACAGCAGTGACGCATTGAGTCCTTCCGGTTGGCAGATACAATTAATTTCCTCCTGTCAATGTCAAAATAATGTTTATTTTCATTAATTACATCTGCGTCTCAGTTTGCATTATCGTTGGTGTTACATTTTCAATGTATTACATCGTTCAGTGGTTCCAATATGGCGGTGAACCGGCCCAATATGAAATTGACGCTTGAAAAAAAATACAAAAAAAATAATAATAAATTTTTAAAAACGTGAAAAATATTTAATAATTTTAATTCTGAAAAAAAAAAAATGCTCCAAGCTTAATGACACAAAAATAAATGAAATTTAACGACAGCAGTGACGCATTGAGTCCTTCCGGTTGGCAGATACAATTAATTTCCTCCTGTCAATGTCAAAATAATGTTTCTTTTCATTAATTACATCTGCGTCTCAGTTTGCATTATCGTTGGTGTTACATTTTCAATGTATTACATCGTTCAGTGGTTCCAATATGGCGGCGAACCGGCCCAATATGAAATTGACGCTTGAAAAAAAATACAAAAAAAATAATAATAAATTTTTAAAAACGTGAAAAATATTTAATAATTTTAATTCTGAAAAAAAAAAAAAATGCTCCAAGCTTAATGAGACAAAAATGAATGGAATTTAACGACAGGTGATGAGACACGGAGAGAGAGCTCCAGCCGATACTTATCCAAATGATCCATACGTAAACGCAACGATGGAACCTTTTGGATGGGGTCAACTGACAAATGTAAATAAACAGTCATAATATAATAATAATAATAATGAAAAAATAATGATAACATTCTAGCACGATAATAAATATTGGATGAAAAATAATAATTTGCAGAAAGGACGAAAAAATGTTTATCGAACGGGAGAATTTTTGCGAAAACGCTACGGTGAATTTCTCGGTAATACTTATAATCCTGACAAATATTGGCTTCAAACATCCTCGATAGATCGTACAAAAATGACCGGTATGATATTATCTGCTGCCCTTTGGAAACCAAACGAAAAACAAGCATTTATACCTGACATGGACTGGCAACCGGTCTCTCTGCATTATTGGGAAAGACCCGAAGATCGGGTGAGCTTAAAAATTGGATTTAATGGATTTTAGATAGAATGATCGTAATTTATATTACGAGCTGATAACAAAATGAGATTTCTTTAAGCTCTTGATAATCTGGAACGCTTGTCCTCTGTTGACAATGGAGAGAATACAAGTTGAAAATGCGAGTGAAGTTAAACGTTTCAACGAGGAGAATAAAATATTGTATGAGGAATTAACGAATCTTACGGGATTAAAAATGAGCAGTGCTGGTGACGTTGCTTCATTTTACAGTACACTAAAAGCCGAGGTTCGTATAAAAATGATATAAAAAAATGTTGTTGATAAAATTTACGAATGAAAATAAAAAAATTAAAAAATAGACCGCGATGGATCTGACGCTGCCTGAATGGACCGCGGAATATTTTCCTGAAAAAGTCGAGCCTGCAGCATCTTTTAGCTTGTCGATGAACGTTTTTACCGATAATTTACGTAAATTAGCGGGTGGTCCACTCGTGAAGAAAACTCTAATGAGCATGATCGCCAAATCTCAGGGAAATTTGAAACCCGAGAATAGAAAAATGTACGCTTATGTTGGTCATGATAGTACGATGGCAAATATGCTCAGTGCAATGAGAGTCTGGGATGGTCGAGATCCTGATTTTGGCTGCATGGTAATGATCGAACTTCACGAGGATAATGGAAATTACAACGTTCAGGTATGAAATTGGATAATTAATTTTTCTAAATATGAACATTTCTATACAATGTCAAATACATATTTAGCTTCTCTCCTCCTCCTCATCCTCTACCCTAAATTTTCAATTTAACTTTTTTTTTTTAAGTTGCCTCAAATTTTTCGCAAAATGCAAAATTTCATCTCATGACAAATTTCCATTTTCACGAAATTTGAATGGACTTTTGGTAAAAAACAAAAACAAAATGAATTATAATTTTCTTTTTCTCACATTCCCACAGATGTTCCAGAAAAATTCGGCAAACACAGCACCGTATCCTCTAACAGTGCCAGGCTGTGAAAAAATTTGCCCTCTCGAAAAATTCGCCGAACTCATGAAGCCCGTAATTCCTGGTGATTACAAGGAGGATTGTAAAGTGGCAGATCCAAATTACGTGGTACCACCCTCGCCACCTGCCTAAAAATACTCGTTTTCGTTTACGAATATTTTCATCATTCGTTTATTCGATTACGATTATTTTTCTCGTCGTTTGGGGTCCGAGATAATAATCGAACTCCTTTCTGTACAACTGTGATTTTCTTTAAATTATTATTATTATTATTATGAATAATATTATTATTATGATTAATATTATTATTATGAATAATAATAATTGCCCAATTCGTAAGAGCGTAATTAGATGGCGATGGAGAGTAAATGGGCGTAAATCGCTGATAAAATAAAAAATTCTCGACTTTGTTTAGTTGATATTTTCATTTTTTTGTCAATTATTCGACGACAAATATTGATTGATCCGATTTATGAGATTTAACAGAAGAAAAAAAAAAAAAAAAAAAAACGGGGGGAATTCTTCTCACGCGAATATTTTCTCCTCCCGACGTTTTTTCGTTACGACAGTGCCAGGTTTGTGCTGTGCCTCTGGATGATTCAAAAGCTCCGGTGGACAAGTTGATATTGGACTGCCGAGTATTGTCTGCTTGAGGTCGTAGAAAAGATGACTGTCGTCTTTCGTGCAAAAGGATATTGCGAGACCAGCTTTGCCAGCACGACCCGTTCTACCAATACGATGAGTGTAATCTGAAAAAAGAAAAAAATTTAATCGTTCAAATTTCGAAATTATTCAAAAAGAAAAAACGTTCGAATTTCGAAATTATAAAAAAAAAATCGTTCGAATTTCGAAATTATAAAAAAAAAAAAATCGTTCAAACTTTCAAATCAAGAAAAACAAAAGATTTACCTTCAATAGTCTTTGCCATATCGTAATTAATGACCATGGAAACGTCCTTGATGTCGATACCACGACCAGCAACGTCCGTTGCAACGAGAATATCTTTGCTTCCATTTTTGAGAGACGCGAGAGCATATTCACGCTGTTCTTGGCCTTTTCCACCGTGAAGTGTGCAAGAATTGTACTGTCGGGGAAAAAAAAAATCAAAATTAAATTTAATGAAAAAAAAAAACACAAAAAAAAAAAATTGCCACTCAAATATACTCACGCCAAGTTTCTCGAGGCCTTTTGCCAACACGTCAGCTCCTTTCTTTTGATTAACGAATATTATGACAGGAGGCTCAACACCTCGACTTAATATTTCCATGAGTTTTCTGCGCTTGTCGTTTTCTCCCATAATGTGAACTATTTGCTCAGTTCTCTCGGTGGGTTTGCCAACCGAGCCGATATAAACGACAGCTGGACGTCTCAGATACGTTCGAGCCAATCTCTCGACCGCTGCGGGCATAGTGGCGGTAAACATCACAGTCTGAAAAAAAAAAATGAAAAAGAAAATAAAAAAATCAATTTTATCGAAAGAATTTTTTTAATTTCAAGTCAAAAATTGCTCAATCACTAACTTGTCGATATTTCTTCTTCGTGTTGTAATTTGCGAGCAATTTTTCCTCATTCTCCGCATCCTCGTTGTCCGGTTTCAAATTCGTCACTGGCATGTACTCGAGAATTTTTTGTACGTCTGTCGGCAAAAATAATAATAATAATAATTACGATTTTTTGTTTGCGAAATTAAAATTATTGCGTAAAGATTGGAAAATATTAATAACCTGGCTCGAAACCCATGTCAATCATCCTGTCGGCCTCGTCGAGGACAATGTACGTGCACTGATTTAGTACCAAGTAACGATTTTCCAAAACGTCTATGAGACGTCCAGGCGTTGCAATGACGATCTTGAGAGAAAAAAAGTGGAAAAAATAATTAATATTGGAATCAGAGAATTTGTGAAAAAAAAAGGGGAAAAAATTCGATCTTGAGAGGAAAAAAACGAAAAAAATGAATAATTTAATTTCGAGTAAATTGATTATAAAAATTGACGACTACGTACCTCGCAACCCATTCGAAGTCTGAATCCTTGCTCCTCTCGAGATAAACCACCGACCACAACGACTGTACGAATTCCCAACGGTTGGCCAAATTTATTCGTCTCTTCCTCAATTTGTTGGGCCAATTCACTGAATAATTTTAACGATCAATAAGAACAATTCAATGGAGACGTTAAAAAATTTGGATTAATTTATTTGAAATGTAATAAAAAAAAAAATTGAATCGAAAATCCCAAACGAGCGATTACTCGAAATATTTTTCCGCTCAAGTTAAAAAATATTCAAATCGTATAAACAAATTTTACGAGCAGTATTTAAACATATTTTTTTCCATCTGAAAAACTGCATATTTAATTTAAAAAAATTCGATTTAACTTCTGATCATAGAAGAATTTTTGAGCAATTTGTGTATTTGGGATTTTTTTTTGCAAATTGAAAATGCAGAGCAGCTTCTTGGGAGGAAAAAAATATTGCTGGACGACTGAAATAATAACTGACCGTGTTGGAGCGAGAATAATGCTGTACGGGCCCTGATCAGCTTCCTCGAGACGTTCGATTTTCGGTAAGCTCGTAATCCACAATAAGAGCGGAATGAGAAAAGCGAGAGTTTTGCCAGATCCAGTTTCGGCAACGCCAATTATATCTCGATTTTGCAAGCCAATTGGAATGGCTTGTCTCTGGATCGGAGTGAGATCTTTGTAGCCAACTTTTTCAATAATATCGAGAATTTCTTTTTGAAAGCCAGACTCTTTCCAGGACCGTATTGGATCTGGTATACGACCGCCTTTTATTGTTATATTATAATCCTCGCGAAATATTCGCCAATCTCTCTCAGTCATTTCCGCGAGAGCTTTTTCGGACCAGTGTCGATCGTCCCACTTTTGTTTTTCTTCCTTTCGTTTAACTTTTTTCAAGCGCATTCTGTAAAAACAAAATCATACGAAAAATAAAATTGCTATTTATTTATTTTTTTAAATGAAAATCTCGATCGTATTTTTCTCACTTTTCTTGCTCTTTTTCGGCCTCGGTTCTTCTCTTCTCCAACAATTCACCATAAAATTTGCTCTGATCTCTTTTTTGTGCCTTTATGTCGATACCCGCGAGATTTCCTCTGCCAAAAAATTGTACCTGATGGCGTTCTTTGTATATATTATTGTAATCGACCGATGTGTCCTCCGATGTGTCCCAATCAAAGACAAATTTTCTGTCGTTCAAACGTCTCACTCGACGTTTCTTTTTTATCAGCCCCAAATATCGTTCTTTTATCGCCTCGACCTCTTTTTCCTTGTCTTTATCCTTGACATCTTCGTCTCGCACGCGTTGGCTATCTCTTCGTCTGTAATAAAATAAAATAATAATAATAATTTGGCGAGCTGGTGTGAGAATAATAAATTTTATTATTCAAATACTTGCCTGTCTCTTTCATCCCATTCTCTGTCTTTTCCAGCACCAGATCCCTCGCCCTGACCTCCTCCTCCTCCTCCTCCACCTTTACGATTCTCCTCTTGAACTTTTCTAATCGCATCCACTTCTTGTTGCCTCTTTTGCAATGCTATAGCGGCTCTTTCCTCTTTTGTGAGAAATTTTGGCTTGGCTCTCGCGTCTTCGTCGGCTTTTTTCTTAGCCAGCAATTCCTCCAAACTCAATGGCTCTTTTTTACCCCCTGACTGAAAGTTAAAGAGAGTTTTTTATATTTTAACTCGATTGCAAGGATGCAAAAAGTCTTTTCAGAGGCGGCTTTTGATTCAATTTTAAAAATTAAGCAAAAATTGCTTTTGTTATAAAAAAATTTTGTAAATTTTGAATTTTTACCCTTCCTGATAAATAAATTATTGTGACTGAAGGTAAATTACGGCAAATTTTTCATTATAAATTTCCTTTACCTTCCTTTTCGCAGTCTTCACTTTACTGCAGTTTGAATTTTTTTTAATTTTCCCGCCCATTTGAAAATTAAAAAGAAAAAATCTTTGCTCAACTTTGGCAAATTTCGTGTACAACTTGATCAAATGTTCCTTTGTTTGTGGAAAAAAAAGTTACAAAAATAGTTCTAGCTGAGGTTGACAAATTAAAAAAAAAAAAATCAAAATTGCAACAAATTTCTGAGTCGAATAATTTTTCCAAATATGTCAAAAAACAAAAGAGCCTTTTTGCAAAGTTTCAGTATTGTTGCTCGAGTTTTTTTCAATGGCCATTTTAAATGATTAATTTAATCACAGGCGGAAATGGCCGAGGCGGAAATGGGCAAATTTCACTTTTTATATGTATTTTTTTTTTTTTCTTTCAATTACCTGATCATTATGTTTGGATTGATCCTGTTTCTCATCATCATCCTCGTCCTCCGTTTTCTTCGAGGTTTCACCCCGAGTTTCTCTCTTTCCATCATCCTCGAGACCAAATATGGGACTGGATTTTCGTTTTTTCTCGTCCTTTCCCTTTTCACCTTTCGTAGTTTCGTTTCTTGCATCTCTCGTTCCGCGATCTCTTTCTCTCTCACGATCACGATCTCTCGATCTGTCCCTCTCGCGAGAACGTTCTCGCGGACCGTCACGCGGGCCACGATCTTTCTTACCGCGATCCTTGGAACGACTCCGGGAACGTCCGCGACCACGATCACGTCGTTCTCGATCTCTCTCACGATCTCTGTCGCGTTCTCTCGATCTACTCCTTCTCACCGCTTTCTTCTCGTGAACCATTTTCTTTTACTTTTCTTCCTCTATTCACATTTCCACGGATACAAATCAGTTTGTCAATTTCTTCACTACCTTTCGAAACGCAATTTCTATTTACGATTTGAGGTTATGAGATTAATGTTGTTTTTATACTCCCGTGGAATGACACGGGAGACGACTGATTCACTGATCGTCCGCCAGGCGGCAGGCGGTGGCTCCCTCATGTCTCTAAAGTTCTCACTTGATCCGTACAGCGGCGCTACCATCGCGCTTTGCAATCAAACACGTATATATATGCGGTCACGGTGGGCGTGCATATCAACAATCAACGCTCAATCGTTCGCAACGTTGTCAATAAACGTAAATAAATAAATAAATAAAAACTCTAAGAGATTAAGAAAAATGTCGAATAATACCTCGCCAATTCGTTCAATGAGAGGCGGCTCGCAAAAATCATCATCATCCTCGTCATCTCGTTCACCGAGAGAAAGAAAAGAGTTTCTTCGTGCTGTTCTCTCAAAGGCTCAAACTCTCCGTGAGTTTATTTTTGTCGTCTAAATGTCTATAAGACTCTTCTGATTCTAAAAAAAAAAGTTCCATAATGATCAAGTTTGTACCATTTTTTCTGTTTTTAGATGATTGCAATCCAGAAACCGTCTTGAATCTCGAGGAAATGTTCAAGGAGGTCGATTACATAAGTTCTGAGGCTACGATCGATGATAAAGGTTTTTCTAAACTTTTTTTATATTTTCCTTCTTATCGCGATCGATGTAATGCAAAAGTCAACGTTTTAATAATTTCGGGCCACAGGAACGTCAAAGTTTACCTTTATGATTTTTTTCTGTAATTTTAGGTTATGTGCAATATTTTTACGATACAAATCCACAATTTTATGATCTGACAGCATATATATGCTTTTTTTTTGCATTCTGATTGCCAGCCGGTTGTCTTACGAACTCCGACCCCCCCTCCCCCATTATTCTTTTGAGCCTCCCCGCCATTATTGAGGCTGCAACTGACACCCTCCTCGCGTGTCTCGTTTTCAGCATAAATCATGACGACATGCAAACGAAAATCTTGTGCGAATTGAGCCACTATACATACGTAGTGTATATATATATATATATATATGGTTGCCCTTTTTCCTAAAATTCTTATTTCAGAGATTCTGTGTGGCCTCGGAAATGCTGATATTAGAACTAAAAATAAATAAGTTAACTCTTACAGTAATAGCGTTTGCTTCACATAAGGAACGATATTTTTTACAAGACAAAATGGATTAATGAATTTTCGACGATAATCCTTACAGCTTCCTGCCAGGATGAAGTTCTCATGGATTCTCGAGTTATGACGGCTTCCTCGCAATTGCTAAAAGCTGGCACGACCACTCTGACGAAAGAACTTAGTCCGTATGATTCTCGCGAGTTTGTTGAAAAGCTGGTAGATTTTTTCGTTCTTTTGTTTTTTTTTTAAATTAGCGCAATAATTATCTTGCCCTTAATTATTAAATTATGATATTAACGCGTAACTGTGCAGATCAGTTACGTGCACATGTTACCAGACACAACTGTGAACAAGCCAAATTGGTCAATACTCGAGGATGAGGTGACAAAAATATTTAAGAGAACGCCAAACTTCTCTACCCTTTTGGGTATGAAAAAATTTTGATATATTTTTTTATTTTAACTCATCGATCTTTCCCCTCTGAATAATCATTTTTCTCCAAGGATGCCTCGATCCAATCGAGAAAAAAGTAATTGTCAAACGTCAGCCAACAAAAAAAGATGCACTCGCTCCCACGAGCAGACCCGAGGCTGTCGTAAATGTTGCCAAAAACGTCGACAGCGTCGAGGAAACCGTACAAAAAATTTTCAAGCTCATCAAAGAATATTACAAAGAGACCGGAAGTCCTCTTGATTTTTTTCGTCTCATATTGCATCCCGAGGATTTTGGCAAAACTATCGAAAATATGCTGCACGTGGCTTTCCTCGTTCGCGATGGAATTATAAGAATGATAATGGACGATAATGATAATCTCGTTATCGAGCCCTCGTCCAAAGCGATGAAAGCACAGGCCGAAAAATCTGGAAAAACTGCCAATGTCCAAAATGTCATGTCTCTCAATGTTCAACAGTGGCAAGTTCGTACTTTTTTTGTTACTAATTTATCCTCTTATGTTTTTTTTTTTCTTCTTTTTCACAACTTATGCAGAATTTAATGGCTGTTTTTCGCCCCAAAAAAAATTTTCAGACTCTGAATGCTGTGTACGAGATCAAAACTCCGATGATCAATTTTAACTAGGAATCTTGTAAAAATTATTATTTTTATCTGGTGATAATGAAAACAGTATTAAAGTTTCAGAACTATTTTTATAATGTTACGAATTTTAAGTCTCAAATATACGAATAGATTTATAACGCATTTTGTTAATCAGCAATTCCCCCCATCCCTCTCTCTTTCTCGAAAAAAAAAAAAAAAACAAAATCATTTTTCGTTTATTTTTATTAATTTTTCTTCGTCTTATGTATATTACTAATGTCGAGTACGGATCTCGCACATAACAAATTCAATGATATCTCATATTATGACTGATTTTTTTTTTTTTATCGCGTTTATATAATTTGAATATCCTCGAGGTGCATTTTGGGTAAATTCACGCCTCTCTCTCTTCGGGTGAAGAGATGTGAGAAAAAAAAAAAAAGAGTCAAACAGTAGAAGAGAAAAGAACATTTTTTTCCAACGTTACAAGTTTTATTAACGCGAAACTACACACTCGTCTAATTCCGTTGAGTTGGAAAATGGTTTCTCGATTCTCGAGGTGGCGGCGAGCTTTTTCTCTCTCTTTCTCTCTCTCTCTCTCGATATTTTATATATATTTTTTTTTACGCGTTGACTGTAATTGTGTTCTCCCTCATTTTTCGTGGTCTTCGTGGATTTCGTCGATTGACCACCGATGGATGATTCTCATTTTTTTTTCCGCTCGGGCGCGAGAAAAAAAAAACTTCAAGTGACACGCTTGATGACTGAAGGGGAGGGGCGGGGGGGGGGGGGGGGGGGGGGGAATTCGATGGTAATTGTCACAAAGGACTGCGTGTCCCAAGATCGGGCCAAATGAGCTCTTTATGATTTGGCGAGTGTCTCGGCCTTGGCTACAACTTCCTCGATCGGTCCGACCATGTAGAATGCAACTTCGGGCAAATGATCGAGCTCACCGGCGAGAATTTTTTGGAAACCCTTAATCGTCTCGGCGAGGGGCACGAGTTTTCCTGGATGACCTGTGAAGACCTCAGCGACCTTGAAAATGGACAAAATTTGAGAGATTAAAATTGTTAAAAAATTATTAGAGTAAAAAATAAAAAATAAAAAAAATGGCAAATTCACCTGGAATGGCTGAGAGAGGAACCTCTGAATTTTACGGGCACGCGCTACGGTCAGCTTGTCCTCCTCAGACAATTCATCCATACCAAGGATAGCGATAATGTCCTGAAGTGACTTGTAGTCCTGTAGGATTTTCTGTACACGACGAGCAATATTGTAATGCTCAGCACCGACGATGTTCGGGTCCATGATACGAGATGTCGAATCGAGCGGGTCGACAGCCGGGTAGATACCTTTTATTTATCATCAAAAAAAATATTTTAATCGAATTATCGAGATTCGATCGAGGATTGAAAAAAAAAAAAATGAATATTCATCAATTAGATGATTTTTTTTTTTTAATTATCAACACAATCGATTTAATTGAAAAAAAAATAAAAAAATCATAAATTCAATTTTTTTTAAATAAATAAAATTATTACCAAGCTCGGCAATTGCACGGGACAATACAGTCGTGGCGTCCAAATGGGCGAATGTGGTCGCGGGTGCGGGATCGGTAAGATCGTCAGCAGGCACATAAATGGCCTGTACCGAAGTGATCGAGCCCTTTTTGGTTGTTGTAATGCGTTCCTGCATGGTACCCATGTCAGTCGCGAGAGTTGGCTGATAACCGACGGCCGATGGGATGCGACCCAACAGAGCGGATACCTAAAAAAAAAAAAACGCAAAAAAAAAAAAATCATTAAAAATGTTTCACCCGTTTCGAAAAATCGAATCGCAACTCATTCGAAAGACGGAAATCCCATTAAAAAATAATAAATTTCAATCAACTTCAATGAGATTATCGAAAAATGGGCACAACACAAATTAATTAATGGATTAATTAATAATATTATTATTATTATTAAGTGTTGCTCTCGTAAATTTTTTCAGTTTTACGGTCTTAAAAGTAGAATAAAAATCAAAATTACTTTTCAGCCTACTAAATTATCCAACAGTTGATAGTCAAATAAAAAAAAAAAATCTTTTTAATAAAAGGAAAAATTTAAGGTGTACAAATGGAGGATTAATTATAAATAAATAATATAATTATTGAAAATAGCTCGATCGTGTTTATTACCTCCGAACCAGCTTGGGTGAACCTGAAGATGTTGTCGATGAAAAGAAGCACATCCTGACCCTCTTGATCACGGAAATATTCGGCAACGGTGAGACCGGTCAAAGCGACACGAGCACGGGCACCGGGTGGTTCGTTCATCTGTCCGTACACAAGGGCGACCTTTGAACTTTTGTCCTTGAGAGAAATTACACCGGTTTCGATCATCTCGTGATAAAGATCGTTACCCTCGCGGGTACGTTCACCGACCCCGGCAAACACCGAGTAACCACCATGAGCTTTAGCCACGTTGTTGATGAGTTCCATAATTAATACGGTTTTTCCTACTCCAGCACCACCGAAGAGACCTGAGAATTTTTTTTAAACAATGAAAAATTTGTTTCGCCACTAAAAAGTGGCCATTTTGTTTTTTCTTACCGATTTTTCCTCCCTTTGCGTAAGGTGCCAAAAGATCGACGACCTTGATTCCCGTTACGAGAATTTCCTGCTCGACCGACATGTCGACGAATTCAGGAGCGTCCGCGTGAATCGCCGCGAGTTTATCAGTCTCGACTGGGCCACGCTCGTCTATTGGCTCACCAATTACGTTTATAATACGGCCAAGGGTTGCTTCGCCGACTGGAATTCTTATGGGAAATCCTGAATCGATTACTTGCTGTCCACGCACGATGCCCTCAGTACCGTCCATTGCGATTGTTCTGACGGTATTTTCTCCCATATGCTGGGCAACCTCGAGAACCAAACGTGGGGTACGATTTTGTACCTCGAGGGCATTGAGGATCGGTGGCAGATTATCATCGAATTGTACATCGACGACGGCACCGATAACCGCGACAACTTTACCCTGCGCAACACCCGCTTTTGGCGCTGCTGCTGCTTTTGCATAATCTCGACCTGTAAAATGATGAAACAATTTTTTTTTTTGCCTTTCTATTATTTTCTGCTTTCTTTTCTCCCCCATTAAGCGTAAGACGTGAAAAAATATTTTGACAAATTTTATTTTTTAGACGCCATTTTGTAAAAAATCAAATTCTCATGGGATTTCATTGATTTTTGTATTCCATAAAAAATTTTGCTGGCTTGGCAACATTTGCCATCTCGAAAAAAATCATCCCCAAAATTTGTGTCTTATCGGATGATCTCAGAAACGATTTGCTATTTTACTCGGTCGGTAAGAAAAATTGTAATTCACTTTTTTTCAATGTCGATTAATATTTCGAACAAACGAGAAGGACGAACTTTGTCTTATGATTTGACAGTTTACTGCCTTCTCGTTTCTCGTTCGGAAAAGTCAAACGTTTAGGAATAATATGGCATGGCAAAATGGCAGCTATCTCTCTTTCACTCATGGCGGCTCTGTCGATATTGCAAATTATCTTAAAAAACCATTTGTCTATTTTGGCTTATGTCGAGGGTGAGAAAAATACGCGAGCATTAGGTAATGCCTGAAGTTGGCCAGCGTGTAGTTACATAAGATGTGAGTGCAAGAGAGAGAGAGAGAGAGGAGAGACTCTAAAGTTTGGGTCAAAATGCCGAAGAATTACGAATTATTGAGCGCATTTAGAGTGTCTTGTAGAATTTTGTGGATAGAAATGTTTCAATGTCACCTCTGCATCAATGGCACATTTCCGGTTACGAAAATGTGTAAGAGGAGCAAGTAGCACCACCGATCGATCGTTGCCGCGATGGCATGAGTATATATATATATATACAAATATACGTACAGCGCGAAGAGATGAAAAACCATTCTTTTCCATTATTGATGTCATTGAGAGTTTCTCAAAAGATAATAAATACGCAATCGTCACTGTCATTGAGAGATTTAATAATCAGTAAAACTTGAAATAATGACGGATTGTCGAGTTATGAATTGAAACGTTTTTGAGGTGGGTCACCTCGAGAACGAGAGGCCGCCATATTGGCACGAGACGAATCTTCGATCGAAATAATACATTATATAACCGCACGAAGAATGTTAAAATTTTCATAAATTCACCGGTAAGCTAATAATCACGAGGACATTTGACAATGAAGAGGGTTAAAACGCATAATTGACATTTCCGGATGTCAAGGAGATTTAATTTAAATGTACGAAATAGCAGACTCGTCGATCGAACGTGAGAACACGGCAGAGCCAATAAAAAGTTTTTCTCCCGAGTTTTTTGTGTACGAGAAAGAATTTTTTGGGGCCCATGGGAAAATATTAGAATTTACTCACTGTTGACGGAGATAGCGCCGGATATTTTGGCAACTTCGCTTTGTAGAATAGTTGGTTTGACGGCCCTTAGGGCCCCAGCGGCAGCCTTCGATACGGCGCTTAACATCATGGCCGGTCAAGTGAGGTAAGGCAACCGTAATATACTCGACTGACCCCCGGAGCAGACAGTACGTTCCGCACCCGCACTACTACAGTAGTCCTATATCCTATAGTCTCATTTATGCGCAGAAATCTCATTTTAGTGTCTGTGCGCATCCGCTAACACCACCAGAGTCAACTAATTCTTCAACTCTCTAGTCAATGGTGCGTTTGAAAAAAGCGCGGGAATATTTGAATCTTTCTCTCATCATTATACATTTCTTTCAGCTTACAAGTATTTTTTATTGCATCGGAAATACTTTTTTCTTTATTCCGTCGATTGTAAAAGCATCAAATATGGAAATATTACAAGGAGAATGAATAATATCATTTTTTTGAATCAACGTCGGGCAAATATCCACTCGAATGTAAGACCTCGAAGTGTCTCTTCCTCCTCGGGTGGTTCCTGACGATTGACAAATGTTATATTTGGCTGATGACCGAATTCGTTTGATAAATAATCGACTTTGGCATCGGTGCCTTTGATCCCAACAGTTCGATAAGAATCCTTTTTCTTCCCATCACGATATCCACTCTCCTCATGATCGTGCGAAGTTATCGTATAATTGAAGCGATAGTACAAATCATTTGATGTATTTTCTATTATGCCATTGCCTACTTGGCTAATATTTGAATTTTAAATCTGCTCGTTTTGTTTTGTTTCCCTTGTTGCTGCTCCAGTCATTATTTTTCCTTTGACCTTGACCACTATTTTATCGTTTGACAATGGAGATGATATGTTTTTCTCGTTTGTCACCTCTTCATGATGATCTTCAAACTTCCCAGACTGATTATTATGCCATTGCACGGGAATTTCACATCCTCCGCAAGATTTAGCCAATTCTTCCATCACCCTCTTAGCAACTTCCGGTTTGCCTTTGAAAATCTCTTGGGCAATTTTAACTCTGTTTTTGGGATAAAAAATAAATAAATGTTATTTATCACGTGAACTAATATATAACGTGTAATAATTAATAATGAGCTAAACTCACGACCCGTTATTTGTCGATTCTTCATTCTCGTTATTCTAAAATCGCCATTTTCATCTGTTGCATAGCCAGTTTCGTCATAAGCACCATCGGCTGTTATAAAAACATATTCGCCGGTACGATACCCTCAGAGAGAATTTTTTTAATTCCGTTAAAATAAAATAATCTTTTTTTTCTCGTACCTTTTTTCTCATATCGATGCTGAAAATCCTCAATATTGAATGAAAACTCGTAGGGTCTCGTTTCATCTTTTTTTACTGCATCGATAATTTATCCACCAGTCCACAAGATAATAAAGGCCAAAGCTGAGAATCGAGTCTGAAGGAAAAAAAAAACATTCAATTAATTTATCACGTGAACGAAAAATTATTTCCTATTATATTTTTATCACTTTATCACCATAATTCGTGAATTAGAATATATAAATTCCGATGTTTCTTCGATTGTAGCTTCCGAACGAATGATCGAAAGGGTTCGATAATTTTACACAATTGAAAAAGTTTGCAAAATTATGCAACTAGTGAGGCTAGAAAGATCCACCAAAAAAAAAAAAAAATGCTTGTCTCTTCTTCGTTCTTCTTCGTCCATAAGGGCGAATAATTAATGTTTAAATAAAGCACATACGCCATTATGTTTTTTAGAGACACGATATATTGATAAAGATTGCATGACCGTCACTTTATGCACTTTTCCCAGCATCCTGACCAAAGTTTCATTATTGCGATAAGTGATGAGAAAAAGTAAAAGGTTTGTCAATTTTTTTTTCTCGCGATTTTAATCGCGACAAAACGAACATAATTTTTTTAAGATGGAGAGAAAAATCGACGAGAAATAAAGAGGAAGAAAAATATACAATTTTTTTTTCTCTCTCTTTGATAAAAAATTGTGATAATTTTTTTTTTTCATCAATTTATTATCTGACGTCACGTTGGCACATATAAAAAATTTACTATACGCAAGTTTACTCTTGCAATATATGTGGACCGAAATGCCGTTAGCCACATCTCGTTACCAAGTCAAGTGGGACACGAGACGATCTCTCGAAATCGGATGTTATTGCGGTCCGGAAAAGTCAACTAGAAATAAAAACTGTAACGGTAAAATTATCATCGACATTTCGTTGTATCAATTCATCAATTTTTTTTTTGTTTTTTTCTTTGATCACAAATTTTTTATATTTTAAATGACGCTCGTGAAAAATTCTTCGGCCTCTTTAACTCTGATTTATTTATTCATCATTTATTTTTTTATTTTTATTCATCAATTTTTGTTTTTGTTTTTCATCTGCTCATGAACGCATTTAGAAATAAATATTTAAGCGAAAAATAAATCTTTGATTAATCACAAATTTTTTTATATTTTAAATCACGCTCGTGAAAAATTCTTCGACCTCTTTGAATGAGAAATAATAATAATAATAATAATTATAATTATAATAAATAAATAATAATAATAATAAATAATATTCGGATGACTATCAGAGACTCCAGATCATCAGAGAGGGATTTTTTTTTGTTCTTTTTTTCTCCCTGATGAAACTCGTTGATCACTCAACCGAACCAGCCTTTATCGTCATCCTCTTGTTCCTCGTGAAAGTGAGGATAATAATGATCGTGATGCTGCTGCGGTACTTGATGAACCATCACAACTTCGGGAGGCTGCTGATTTCTCAGCATGTTGAAGAGCATTATGAGCATTGCAAGTTTGGCGACAACGAGCGATTTTAGAAGTGACATTTTTATCGACGCTATTGCTCCGGGCAATGAGAGCATCTGAAAAAAAAAAAGAATCATTTTTCTCCTCTACTGATTTTTTTCTTCGATTTTTTGTCTTCGATTTTTTGACTTCGATTTTTTTTCTTCGATTTTTTGTCTTCGATATTACGATACCTGCATTATGAGAGGAATCATAACAATCATCGATCCAAATTTTTGCATCAATCCAGTCTTTTTATCGTCCTCTTGATGATCGTGTCTGCTTTGGAGCGCAGTCACTGAAAAACCAAATTTAAAATTATGCAAACAAACGAAAAAAAATGCAAATTTTCTTTGTTTTAATATGAAAAAAAAAAAAATAGAAAAAATCCTAGAAGTACCTGGAAATATTTTTGATGGATCCAATTTTATTCTCAACTCATCATCTTTAAGGTCTAATCGAAAACATGAAAAGATTTCGAAATTTCTACTCGAAATTGTTAAATTCTCGAGTCCAAAAATACCTCGTGTACTGATAATTATTAATCCGAACATTTTCCAAAATATCATCTTCAATTTGTATTATTTGTCGTCCACTTGTATTTTTTTATAACGAAAAAAAAACACAACGAATCGCACAACACGTTTTTAGGCACTCTTTGGGCAAACTCGTGAATTACTTTGAGTTTTATTGCACAATTACGCCAAGATTAAAGATTCTCCGTAGTTTGTCGATTTTTTTCTTTTCTCTCACTGCCTCTCAGTTTAATATTATTTTTGCATCTCGTGGGACAATTAATTTTCATAGACTATAATAAACGAGAGATGGGCAAGTAGAAATTATCAGACGTGACCGTTTTTTTTTTTTTGTTTACGCCCCTGTGCTATATCTCGTTTAATAGCAAAATCCGGAGAGCAACTCGAGTTGCTCGAGCTACGAGAAAAGAGTTTTGTTTTTCCGTATTTTCAGGTACCTCCATAGGCAATCCCACCTAGAAATTTTCTAACTGGGTCTCGGTCCGGCAACGAAGAAGGCAATTTTATAACTCCTGATGCTTCTGCTGTTGCTCTGCGGCTGCTGCTGCTGCTGCTGCTGTTGCTACTTCTATGCACTGTCGATTCGCGAGTTTGCGTCGTCTGCTTCTGAACAGATAAAATTTCATCAGCCGCAAATGCGTTCTAGCAGGTTTCCGCATTTTATTTCGCCCAACAGCCAAGTCAGAAACTGCTGTTGGAACTTGTGGCTCGGAATTCTCGGTCAACCAACCTTGGAAAATTACGAAGAATTCCACTTATCCTCAACTGTAACGTAAGAGACACGAGAATATTGCATTTAAACTTCATTATAATTATAATAATCTTGAAAAATATTTTCCTCTTCTATCTTTTTCGTATTATTTTCATAAATCGATCGTTCAATTTGATTTTTCAAAATTTTTCAACAGACGCGAGCTTATTGCTGCATTTTTTTCCTCTTCATGGCTTGTACGTAGACTCGTGCACTTATATCTACTAGGGGGCCCTCTCGTACCCAAGGCAAAGAGCCAAGAGGAAAAAGAAAGAATGAAAAATATATAAGAGAGAAACTAGGAGAGAAAGAATCGTGATATGGAAGACGAGTTTTAAGTTCTCTTCTCGTCCCGTTTTCCTTGTTTCATCTTCTTTGGTCTCGTCCCTCTCGATGAGGCCTCTTGGCTAGATCGAGAGACATTCGCCTCGCGACCGCGACCATGAGAGCACCAAACTCTCAATCATCGCTGCGGGCAACGAGCTCTTCGCTCCTTGCTCTTCTTGTTTTGTTTATTATCGTGGCGAGTCCCGCGTATACGCGAAGTGTTCGAAACTCACAGAATCAGCAAGAAGAGATTCGACTGTTGGATCATGGAATTATCGAGGAAAAATTTAATTCACAAATTCAACGATCCGACGATTCGAGTGTACGAAAGGATGACGATTTGCCGAAAGCCTCGGTGGGTCATGAAGAATTACCTACCGAGGTTGACAATGGCCATGCGAGAAGAAAAGTGGAGGCTGAAACGGTTGGTAAGTCGACGATAAATTCTTCTTTCACGAGCACGAAAATAAACGAGGAAAGGGCTAAAAACGAGAGAATTGAAAAGCATCGCAAGACATTTTTAGATGATTCACCATTGGGCAAGTTCAATGTCGATGAAACGAGACAAGAAGCTGAAAATTCTCAGAAAGAGGAAACACACGATGATGCTCGTGAGAAATATGTCGATTCCTCAAAGTCTGAACAAGTATCAGTGCCGATTCCTCGAGGTTTGAATAGTGTCAAATCTTCCCACCAACTTTCTACGCATATTGTTGAATCGTCGAAACAACCGCAGATCGCGCAAGAGAATGTGGAAAAAAATGGAAATTTTCAAGTCGAAAAATTTCACGATGAGATTGCCGAGCTTGAGGCGATTGAGAATATTGCGAGAACTACGGAATTAATTAAAGCTGACGAGGCGAGAAACGAAGAAATTGGCGGTAACGATGATGAATCGGTCGATAAGGAGGAGGAAGAGGAGGAGGAGGAGAAGGAGCAGGAGAAAAAGGAGCAGGCGAAGGATGAGACGAAGAACGGTCCAGTATTGAGAAGCGAGAACGAGTCAAAGAAAGGAGAGATCGAGACCTCGTTGGAAAATTCTTCCCTGCCGAGCATTTTTAGAACAAACGTGAGTTTGGAAGCTTTAAAGGCCCAGGCTTTCTCCCTTCAGGGAAGAATAAAAAATGCAGCATCGTTGCAACATTTGCGAGACAAGGAGGGCGAAATTTTGCCAGAAATACCAAAATTCACAGAAAACGGGCTTCTCGATACTCTAAATATGTTTGCTTCATTAAAGAATTCTCCTGATAATTCGGAATACTCGTATTTGTCGAAAATGGACACGAGCATGCTGAATGAGCGTCAATTGAAAATTGTGAGATCCACCGAGGCTCTCATTCCTCGTGAGCAGAGACAAACTTTTGCCAAAAATATTTTTGAATGCATACGAGGCTTTAGCATTTTAAATTGCATGAGAATATTCATTTGGCCAGTTATCGCTGACAATATTCCACAATCATTCAGTCAAAATTTGCCAACATTGCCGATCGAGGTGAATCTTTCCGATTGGCTGCCTGGAAATCAGCGAGATAAGCCGAAAAGCTCCAAATTACGTTCTGCAACGAACGTTTCGTCACATCAGCGAAGAATCATAACGCCTGAGCTTCTTGTTATGAAAATATGGAAAAATGCATTGAGTGCAAAACTACCTGGCGTTGATTCGACTCTGCCAACTTTGATCGATCCAACAAACGAGAAACTGCCGAAACCTTTGACCTCCGGTGAATTGGAGATTCTCAAAATGGCCGAAACATTTTTGCCCGAATCATCGAGACAAAAATACTCGGCCCTGAGGAACTCGTGTGTTCATAGATTCGAGTATTTGTCTTGCCTTAAATATTTTACTTGGCCAACGGGGAAACGACATTTTTCAGCGTCGCCGAAATTTCCGGATTATCAAAATGGTTATCCGAGTGTAATGCAATATCTGGGTCATCCGATTCTTCCTTATTCACATGGCGAGGGGCTCGGTGAGCTGGTGAAAGTCGGCAACGACAACGCAAAGTCCAGAGCTGCAAGTTATTTTTGACATTTTGCAAAATGGTCGGATTCCAGCATCAATTCCCCAACGACTTATCCGATCGTTCGAACTTCCGAAGGTGCGCCAGTTTCAACTTCGATATCTATCGATCAACTGGTCATTTTTTATACAGCTCAGGAGTTTATTCCAGTCCCAAAACGTCAGGAATTCATATCTAAGGAAATAAAATGAACACGTGATTATAATTATCTGACTTGCATGAAATACTCAATTTGTCCATTAATTCGTTAATTGTATCCTAAACTTCCGAAATTCACGGATTTTTTCAAATCGAATACCGACTGTTGGTATTGCAGATGTAACCAACTTGTCCCAATACACATCGGACTTGAGTAGCTATTTTGCCAATTTTCCGGGATCGCAAACGACCCAAAAGCGGGTAGTGCCGACAACAACGCCAGAACCGAGTACGGAAAAGCCACCGTATCAACCACAAATGATTACGAGTCGACCACCGTGTCAACCACAGCCTGAAACAAATACAAAGCCACTCTATCAATCACAGATAACTACGAATCAGCCACAATCACAGCCACAAACAAACTTAACGATCATCTTACCAAGGCGAATCGACATTCGTCAAATTTATTTAACGATTTTTATATTTCGACTCGAGTAACTCAAGCTGGTTGAGTTCTCGAGTCTAAAAATATCTCGTGTACATTATTAATTCGAACATTTTTCAAAATATCTTCACTTGCATTTTTTATTACAAGAAAAAAAAAACAACGAATCGTTGCACAACACGTTTTTAGGCACTCTTTGGGCAAATTCGTGAGTTAATTCGAGTATTATCGCACAATTGCCCCAAAATTAAAGATTCTCCGTAGTTTGGCGATTTTTTGCTTTTCTCTCACTGCCTCTATCTTCGCATCTCGTGCGACAATTAATTTTCATAGACTATAATAAACGAGAGATGGGCAGTTAGAAATTATCAAACGTGGCCATTTTTTTTCACGCCACAGTTTTTCGTTTAATAGTAAAATCTCAAGAGCAAACTCGAGTTTCGGCTTTTCCTACTCGAGCTACGAGAAAAGAGTTTTGTTTTTCCGTATTTTCAGGCGCCTCCATACGCAATTCCACCTAGATATTTTCTAATTGGGTCTCGGTCCGGCGTCGAAGAATGCAATTTTATGACTCCTGATGCTGCTGCTGCTCTGCTGCTGCTGCTGCTGTTGCTACTTCTATGCACTGTCGATTCGCGAGTGTGCGTCGTTTGCTTCTGAGCAGATAAAATTCCATCATTCGCAAATGCGTTCTGGCAGGTTTCCACATTTTATTTCGCCCAACACAAACTGCTCTTGTAACTTTTGGTTCGCAATTCTCGGTCAATCAACCACGAAAAATTACGAAGAATTTTACTTATCCTCCACTCCTAACACAGAGGACATACGAAGATATTGCATAAAAATTTATCACATGAATTTGAAATAGATGAGATAAAAATTGGACCACAGATCGTTATTCATTCCTTAATTATTCATCAGGGCATTTTGAACAATTTAACAATAATTCGTCACAATAAATAGGATATTTCATGTGTAATATTTATACGATGATATTTTAAATAACGTGCCGTTTAATAATATTAGTTTTGTTTTTTTTACAATTTATGTGGATGAGTGCGAAATATTAATATTCAATTACGAATAAATAAATTAATTAATGAGTGAGGTATGCGCGGTGTATTATTTATCTAACATTTTGGTCTATCAGTTTGGTTGCGTGTCTCATTTTTTTTTTTTATCCAAATAATTATATACACGAGAAACACACAGGAATAAAATAATAAAATTGGAGCAAAAAATCGAATTATTAATTTCGATTATGAGCGTACACGAAGAAGACTCTGCGCAGATTAATAAAAATCACATTGCTGTCTTCCCCCCCTGAGTTTCACGATAATTAGGAGAAATCTAGGACATATTCGAGCATGTTAAAAAACAAAAAAAATTAAACAATAATGGCATCGAGCTACGATATAGCACTTGGACTGAAATCGTTCATACCTTATAGCCAAGCGACCAAAAATCTCTATCAAGTATTTAGAGGTGAACTCTGCACTCAAAAATGTATAAATTATCGCTCTATAATCATCGCAATGATTCTTAGATGCAACAATTTATCTAATACTGTCGGTATCTGACATTATAAAATCTCTTTTCGTTTTTTAATTAGAAAAAAAAAAAGGATTTTTCGCAATATGGCGGATAATAATAATAATTCTCGTTTGATGTTTCATCGTAATTATGTGAACGCACTAAGAAATTCATCAGCCCTTGTAATAATAGTGTTCATCATCGGCTGGAGCACTGACAGATTCCCAGCCATTGTAGGGTTCATGATGATGATGACCTGCGCCCCCATTATTGTGCACATGAACGTGAACCGGTTGAGGCTGTCCTGACCAGCCTTGATAATAAGGCACGTGAGGCTGATTGTGCGCATAAAATTTTCCAAAAAATGCGCTCAGCTTCAGAACGAGTAAAATCACACCTGCAAAATCAAAGATTAATCAAAATAATAATTTATTTTCATTTTTTTTTCACGTTGATCGAGAGTTTAGGCTGGATGAATATTTTTATTAGGCTAAACTTGATGGATGAAAAATTCCCACCGAACACGATTGAAAAATGAAACAAAAAATATTATCAGCTTTAGAACGAGTAAAATCACACCTGCAAAATCAAAGATTAATCAAAATAATAATTTATTTTCATTTTTTTTTCACGTTGATTGAGAGTTTAGGCTGGATGAATATTTTTATTAGGCTAAACTTGATGGATGAAAAATTCAGAGCGAACGCGATTGAAAAATGAAACAAAAAATATTGTCAGCTTTAGAACGAGTAAAATCGCACCTGCAAAATCAAAGATTAATCAAAATAATAATTTATTTTCATTTTTTTTTCACGTTGATCGAGAGTTTAGGCTGGATGAATATTTTTATTAGGCTAAACTTGATGGATGAAAAATTCAGAGCGAACGCGATTGAAAAATGAAACAAAAAATATTGTCAGCTTTAGAACGAGTAAAATCGCACCTGCAAAATCAAAGATTAATCAAAATAATAATTTATTTTCATTTTTTTTTCACGTTGATTGAGAGTTTAGGCTGGATGAATATTTTTATTAGGCTAAACTTGATGGATGAAAAATTCAGAGCGAACGCGATTGAAAAATGAAACAAAAAATATTGTCAGCTTTAGAACGAGTAAAATCGCACCTGCAAAATCAAAGATTAATCAAAATAATAATTTATTTTCATTTTTTTTTCACGTTGATTGAGAGTTTAGGCTGGATGAATATTTTTATTAGGCTAAACTTGATGGATGAAAAATTCCGAGCGAACGCGATTGAAAAATGAAACAAAAAATATTGTCAGCTTCAGAACGAGTAAAATCGCACCTGCAAAATCAAAGATTAATCAAAATAATAATTTATTTTCATTTTTTTTTCACGTTGATCGAGAGTTTAGGCTGGATGAATATTTTTATTAGGCTAAACTTGATGGATGAAAAATTCAGAGCGAACGCGATTAAAAAATGAAATAAAAAATAACCGGTAAAGAGATGGTTCGAGTTTCCCTCTCCCGGGACCTTTTGACTTCCGCTATGGACCTAGATACGTGCTTTATTTTCTGAATATTTACATTGACGCAAAAGTATTTTCAGGTCCTTCGCTTTGTTTAACTTCCCCTTGGTTAAGTAAAAGCGTGTCAGTAGGGAGCTATTTCATATTCATGCTACGTATGTCAGACGATTTTCTACTCTGGCATACTCTCTGACACGTGGACGATACAGTTAATTTTATTTGCTCGATTTACTCAATTCCCAATTGTTCGACTAATAATATCGTATGTGCAATTTTTATTATAATTAAAATGAATGAAATTGCAAATTCTACACGTCTCTGTATATTTTATCGTGTAGTTTGGTTGAGTGGTGAAAAAAAAAGTGCAATTTTACAAGGGGGAAAAAAAAAATCGTGACTCACCTATAGCGAGACCTTTGAAAGAAATTACGATAAGTACCGTCAGCATCGTCATCATAACTCCCATTTTGTAAATCATTGGCATCAGCATAAATTGCAATCTCTTGACACCAAAAGTTCTTCCCTCTTCGGAGTCAGAAGCTGTAAAAATTTCAAGAATTAAAAAAACGAAGACACAAAATGTGCACAAAAAATTTATCTCGTTAATTTTTGCCAAAATTTTAAGATTTGTAAATATTTCGAGAAAAAAAAGAAGATTGAGAGAATGGAGTGGATATGTGGGCATTTGGAAGTTCAAATGTGCCGAAAAACGTCTCACGTCAATTATTGGCAAAATTTTAAGATTTATCTGTAAATAAATTTTAAAATCGCAAAAAGAAGAAAAAAAAATGAGCGAACACCGAAATAAGGTAAATATTTGCTTCTTGAAATGTACGAAAAATATTATTGACTCTTGCAAAATTATTGGCAAGACCTCAATTTTTTTCTTAAGTGTGTCACACGTGCATGCCTCTCTTTGAACACGTAAATTTCGTTGAAATCGCAAGTCGACGACGATATCCCACCAAAATTAAATGGAGATTTGAAAATAAAAAAAAATATCAAAAAATTCATGAATGCTCCATGAGCAATATTTTATAAAGAATAATTCAGAATGATCGAACACGAAGCGGAAAATTACAAGTTTCGTCAGTGACATAACGGAGAATTATTATTTCGCATAATTCTTAGTCCGTTAGAATTCCACGTCGATATATAATAACGATTGAGAGAAAACAACAATGAGACTTTTTAGAGTTGTATAATAATTGAAATAATTTTTGTTTTTTTTTTTTTTCACCTTGAAACTCGTTGAGATGTCCAAGAAGATTTCTCCCAAATTTTCCATCACTCTCAGAACCATTATTTTTCTGTTTTATCATTCGAGTATAATTTTGATAAATCGTTTTATCAATCGTTGAACTTGATTTTTCAGATTTTGCGATTCTGATCGGAGCTTCGAGGATGGTTTTGGAAAAAGCTCCAACAATTACAGTAGCAATTAAGCACAGACGAAAAATATTCATTTTTTTGTTTGTTTAAAATTTTTTTAATTCCTCCACGACGAGAAAATTTCAAAAAATTGGATAAAATCGACGAATCATACTTCTCGTTAAATAAAAAGGACAAATAATATTCCAAAACTGAGAGAATGAAAGAATAAAAAAATAAGAAAAAGGTAGAAAAAGACAAGTGGAAATTGAAATATATATGAAACTGAAGAGAGACACGTGCGTATCGGAGGTGAACGAGTCTGTGATCCGGGGAACAGAGTGTGTTCGAACGTTTGCCGAACATTGCGCGGTTAAAATGAGAAAGGAGCACCGAGAGAGTTCAAGAGAGGTGGGGAGGAGGAAAGGAGAGGAATCACTCGTGACTTTATGGACATCGGACATCCCAGCTCTGAAGTTCAACCGCATAAAGGACGATTCAAGGTTAAAAAGGGCGTATCGAATATTGACGAGCTAAAAGCTTTGAGCCTTTCTGGTGTTGAGCAATATATATATGTATACTTGGTATGCGGAGATGGTGAACGTTTGTATGCAAGCCACGCGGTCACTCGTCGAGGCCCCTCTTTTGCCATATTCCTCTTTCTCTGTGGCCCCTCTGAGAAACGTGATTCCCCTTCGATTCACTCGAACGATTCTCTCGTTTCCTTTTCCCAAACTCTCATATTTTAGTACAGAGGCAAAATTCTCCATGTCGAGCCACAGATGAGCAATTTTTTCTCATCGACGAAACATCCACAAATTTGTACATTTAATTCCTCAACTTCCAGCAGTGTGAAGGAAAACCTGAAATTTTTCGCAATTAGTAAAATTTCTTAAAAGACGAATATGGCAAATATTAAAGTGATGAAAAAAAAACATTTTTTTTTAGTGAGTGCAATGGATTTTGATTGGGAAAAAAATACGATACCAGCTCCAGGATGAGGCTGTAGAAATCTCGTGGAGGATCGAGAGAATGCTCTTTGCGTTGGCAAGATGATCGTAAAAGCTCATCGTTCTTCGCCGAAGGTCTTATCCGGTCGATGGTATGAAAAAAAAAAAAAAAAAACATAAAAATTCACTCCATCTTCGGACACAAACTGGCTATCTTCTCTCCCTCGTTCCTTTGACTTTGTTGCCCCTCCACACTTCTTCGACTCACCTGGGGCGCAGTACTCGCTCAAGGACATAAAAATTCAACCCTTACTCGCTCTCACTGTCTCTCTGAGAACGAAACAGGATCCTCGATATTATTTTCTATCCAATAACCTTTCGTGGATCTCGGGAAAACATCGAACGAAGCACGAACGAACGAAGAAACTCGTTTGAGAACACGTGTGCAACTCTGTGCAAAAACTCGTATGTACTTATGGAATAAGTGGAGAAGAATCTGAAAAAGAAAAGAAAAAAAAGTTAATATTTTGCTCTCTAGGAGAGAAGGGAAAAAAAAAAAAGAATAGAGGGAGTAAAATATTGGCGAGATAAAAATATAAACTCGTTTTCATGGCATCTCTCCCTTTGTAAACGAGGTCTTTTGGTTTATATTTTCATTTTTGTTTGAGTTTGTCGAGGACCAATGAGAATGAACCGAGTGCTGGGAAGAGGAGAAGAAGAAGAAGAAAAAGGAAGGAGAGCAGCTCGATCGCCACAGAGAAGACTATTAAGACGATCAGAGAGTCGAGGAAAAATGAAAATCCCAATCGCTTCGTCGTCTATCCATGGTGGTGCTGCCCAACAGGTATAAATAGATATAGACATTTTTTTTTCTCTTTCTTCCTCTCATTAATCCACTCTCATGGTGGTTACTCGCGCACAGTCCACAAAGCTTCTTCGAGTAAATTAGTACGTGACTTTTATATGCCAGAATGCTAACAAGTCCTCGCTCTGCTGAACTCTCTCGGATGCATTAAAATTTGTTCTCCAAGAGGAGCTTATTCCTGCACCTTTTTCTTCTTCATGGCTTGTACGTAGCCTCGTGCACTTATATCTACCAGGGAGCCCTCTCGTACCCGAGGCAAAGAGCCAAGAGGAAAAAGAAAGAATGAAAAATATATAAGAGAGAAACTAGGAGAGAAAGAATCGTGATATGGAAGACGAGTTTTGAGTTCTCTTCTCGTCCCGTTTTACTTGTTTCATCTTCTTTGGTCTCGTCCCTCTCGATGAGGCCTCTTGGCTAGATCGAGAGACATTCGCCTCGCGACCGCGACCATGAGCGCACCAAACTCTCAATCATCGCTGCGGGCAACGAGCTCTTCGCTCCTTGCTCTTCTTGTTTTGTTTATTATCGTGCCGAGTCCCGGGTATACGCGAAGTGTTCGAAACTCACAGAATCAACAAGAAGAGATTCGACTGTTGGATCATGGAATTATCGAGGAAAAATTTAATTCACAAATTCGACGATCCGACGATTCGAGTGTACGAAAGGACGACGATTTGCCGAAAGCCTCGGTCGGTCATGAAGAATTACCGACCGAGCTTGTCAATGGCCATGCGAGAAGAAAAGTGGAGGCTCAAACGATTGGTAAGTCGACGATAAATTCTTCTTTCATCAGCACGAAAATAAACGAGGAGAGCGCAAAAGTTAATCAAGATGGTATCAGAAGATTTGATGCTGTTGTTGATAATGAAGATCCTGAGAAAATTTCTTCTGGAAAAGAAAATAAAAAATCATCGCAGGATCGTACAATCAGTAATTCGGAAATTGATACCACCGTGATAAAAGGAATAATTGTTATTGACGAATCGCTTGATGAAATTCAAGAAAAATTATCTGATGACCTTGATGAATCTTTCGTCAAGGTCGAAGAGCGTCGCAAGAGATCTTTGGATGATTCTTCATTGGACAAGCTCAGTAGCGATGAAAGTAGAAAAGTGGCTGAAAATTCTGAGAATGAAAACAGCCAGGATGATGCTCTTGAGGAAAATGTCGATTCCGTAAAGTCTCGACAAGTACCGGTGCTGATTCCCGTTACTTTGAGTACCGTCAAATCTTCCGATCAACTTTCTAAGCATACTGCTGAACCGTCGAAACAACCGGAGATCGTGCAAGAGGCAAAACATGAAAATTTTAAAGTCGAAAAATCTTTCGAAGATATTTCCAGCTTGGAGGTGATTGAAAAAATTGAAAAAATTCCAAAATTAATTGAAGCTCACGAGGTGAGAAAAGAAAAAAATGGCGATAAGAATGATGACTCGGTTGATAAGGAGGCGATTGTTCCGGAGATTAAAAGAATAATAATTATTCACGAGGATGGTCTAGGCGAGGTGGAGAAAAAAGAGGAGCAACAAAATGCCCGAAAATCTCTCTCAATAAGCGACGAGGAGAATGAAAATGAGGAGGAGGAGGAAGATGGTCGAGTAGTGAGAAGCGAGGACGAATCAAAGAAAGGTGAGATCGAGACCTCGTTGGAAGATTCTTCCCTGCCGAGCATTTTTAGAACAAACGTGAGTTTGGAAGATTTAAAGGCCCAGGCTTTCTCCCTTCAGGGAAGAATAAAAAATGCAACATCTTTGCAACATTTGCGAGACAAGGAGGGCGAAATTTTGCCAGAAATTCCAAAATTCACAGAAAACGAGCTTCTCGATACTCTAAATATGTTTGCTTCGTTAAATAAATCTCCTGATAATTCGGAGTACTCGTATTTGTCAAAAATGGACACGAGCATGCTGAATGAGCGTCAATTGAAAATTGTGAGATCCACCGAGGCTCTCATTCCTCGTGAGCAGAGACAAAATTTTGCCGAAAATATGTTTGAATGCATACGTGGCTTTAGCATTTTAAATTGCATGAGAATATTCGTTTGGCCAGTTATCGCTGACAATATTCCACAATCATTGAGTCAAAATTTGCCAACATTGCCGATCGAGGTGAATCTTTCCGATTGGCTGCCTGGAAATCAGCGAGATAAGCCGAAAAGTTCCAAATTAAGTTCTGCAACGAACGTTTCGTCACATGAGCGAAGACTCATAACGCCTGAGCTTCTTGTCTCGAATATATTGAAAGATGCATTGAGTGCAAATCTACCTGGCGTTGATTCGACACTGCCAACTTTTATCGATCCAACGAACGAGACACTGTCGAAACTCTTGACCCCCGGTCAATTGGAAATTCTCAAGATGGCCGAAACATTTTTGCCCGAATCATCGAGACAAGAATACTCGGACCGAATGTACTCGTGTGTTCGTAGATTCGAGTATTTCTCTTGCATAAAATATTTTGCTTGGCCAATGGTGAAACAACATTACTCAGCATTGCCGAAATTCCCGGATTATCAAAATTGGTATCCGAGTGTAACGCATTATCCGGGTTATCCGATTCTTCCTTATCCAAATGCCGAGGGACTCGGTGAGCTGCCGGAAGTCGTCGAGGCTGACGAAACGAGAACGAGAAGTCCAAGGCCAGAAGCTGTGAGTGGTGACATTTTGAAAAATGCTCCGATTCAAGCACCAAGAATAACAAAATTCCCAACGACTCCTTCGATACCTGAAACATCCGAAGATTTATTTTCGATACATGGCGATAAAATTGCCGTTTATACTATAGCCCAGAATTTAATTCCAGTCCCAATGCGTCAGGAATTTACAACTAAGGCAATTAAATGTATGCGCGATTATGATTATGTCACTTGCATGAAATACTCAACTTGGCCATTGCTTCGTCAATTGTATCCTGACTTTCCGCAACTCCCAGATTTCTCCAGTTGGATACCGACTTTTGGTGTTCCAGAGATACCCGATTTTTCCCAATATATACCAGACTTGACTAACTATTTTCCAAATTTTCCGAGCTTTCCGGGATCGCATACGACCCAAAATCCTCATGTGCCGATAACAACGACGACGACAGCGCCACAAACGAGCACGGAAAAGCCACCGTATCAACCACAAACGACTACAAATCGGCCACCGTATCAACCGCAGCCTCAAACAACTATAAATCCACCTTATCAACCAGAGACGATTACAAATCAACCGCCGTACCAACCGCAGCCTCAGCCAATACCGAATCAGCCGCCGTATCAACCGCAGCCTCAGCCAATACCGAATCAGCCGCCGTATCAACCGCAGCCTCAGCCAATACCGAATCTGCCGCAGCCTCAGCCAATACCGAATCAGCCGCCGTATCAACCGCAGCCTCAGCCAATACCGAATCAGCCGCCGTATCAACCGCAGCCTCAGCCAATACCGAATCTGCCGCAGCCTCAGCCGATACCGAATCAGCCGCCGTATCAACCGCAGCCTCAGCCGATACCGAATCAGCCGCCGTATCAACCGCAGCCTCAGCCAATACCGAATCAGCCGCAGCCTCAGCCGATACCGAATCAGCCGCCGTATCAACCGCAGCCTCAGCCGATACCGAATCAGCCGCCGTATCAACCGCAGCCTCAGCCAATACCGAATCAGCCGCAGCCTCAGCCGGTACCGAATCAGCCGCCGTATCAACCGCAGCCTCAGCCAATACCGAATCAGCCTCAGCCGATACCGAATCAGCCGCCGTATCAACCGCAGCCTCAGCCAATACCGAATCAGTTGCAGCCTCAGCCGATACCGAATCAGCCGCCGTATCAACCGCAGCCTCAGCCAATACCGAATCAACCGCCGTATCAACCGCAGCCTCAGCCAATACCGAATCTGCCGCAGCCTCAGCCAATACCGAATCAGCCGCAGCCTCAGCCAATACCGAATCAGCCAATACCGAATCAACCACAGCCTCAACCAATAACGAATCAGCCGCCGTATCAACCGCAGCCTCAAATAATTACGGATCAGCCGCCGTATCAACCGCAGCCTCAACCAATAACGGATCAGCCGCCGTATCAACCGCAGCCTCAACCAATAACGAATCAACCGCAGCCTCAAATAACTACGAATCAGCCGCCGTATGAGCCACAACCTCAACCAACAACGAATCAGCCACCGTATGAGCCACGGCCTCAACCAACAACGAATCAGCCACCGTATGAGCCACGGCCTCAACCAACAACGAATCAGCCACCGTATGAACCACAGCCTCAAACAACAAATAAACCATTCTATCAACCACAACCGATTCCATCAAGGCCACCTTATGTATGGGCCGATTCGTCAAATTTATTTAAGGAAGATCACAGACTTGCCGAAGTCCCAAGTGAAATTGAAGATCGTATTGTTCAAATTCTCTCCAATATAAAATTGACCGTACTCACCCGAAATTCACCACAAATAACGCCGATTATTCCAGCCAATTTGGCTGTTCTCAATAATTTAAATTACAATCAAATGAAAATTTTGGGATTATCCAAGAGTGTTATACCACCTCAAGTGCGTGGAGATGTTGACGCGAGACTCGTCGGATGTATTCAGGGTGGCAGTGATTTTTTGACTTGCACGAGAAACGTTATATGGCCAACTCTGCAATTATACGTCAAAAATATGCCCGTATTTCCGGAAGAGGGAACAAAAAATATTGAATCATCTGAAAATTACGCTCCCGTTACACCTGGAATTTATCAACCGATGGTAAAATCACCCGTGACTGCCATACGGCAAAATTCTGACTCGCCTGTCATCCATTCAAGATCGCCGTACGGCGGACTAATCGAGGCTGAACCCGAAGAATTACGAGTGGAAAGTGTACAATCGATTGGTCAATATGGTGAAAAATTATCAACGAAATCGGCCGATTCTTCATCACCCGTAATTTCAATAACCCACACGAGATTTACGCCGATATTTTCCGATCATCCTGAAACGGTTCTTCTCAATATTCTCAGGACAATTCAATCATCAGCGAAACTTTCGGCTGGAAATTCTGAATCACCCGAATCATCCGAATATCTCCAATCCCTCGATGGGTATTTGAATCAGGAACAAAAAAGCATAATTCTGGTATCCGAAAATTTATTACCCGAGGCCGTAAGGTCAAGTTTCGTAGAAAGAATGTCAGGATGCGTGAAAAATTCAAATTTCATCGTTTGCTCGCGTGATATTGTTTGGCCAATACTCTCAGAGTATTACGCGAGAATGCCGAATTTTCCAAATTTTTACATTGACGATTCGGTCAAGAAAAATGAGGGAGAAAGTTTGGGATCGACGATTAAAATTGTTCCAGGATCAATATCGGAAACTGACGTAAAAACAGGACAACACGGTGATGCGATGGTAACGATAACAGACACAAGATTTGTCCCGATATTCAGCGAACATCCGGAAAAATTGATAATGGAAATTTTAAATAATTTACAAGCCTCATCGCCGAATTTACAGGGATCAGGAAAAACATCTGTAAAATCAACGGAATTTGTTGGAACGTTTACCGATCAACAGGGAAATATAATAAACGTCGCCGAAAATTTATTGCCCGAATCGATACGGCAATTATTCAATCGCCGAATGGCCGAATGTGTAAAGGATAATGAATTTTTAGCTTGCACGAGAGACATCGCCTGGCCAACAATTGCACAATTTTTTCCACGTTTGCCGAATTTTCCAAATATCGAATCTCTGCCAGGATTGGCAGTGGAGGATAAACCGGTCGAGCAATCGACGCCTCTTCTTCCACCTCAATTGGAACCTGCCGGACTTGGCTTCGCCATTCCTGCAAAAGTTGGCCCTGCACCAGGTGAAAATTTCGTCGCCGTAACACCCGAGGAAGAAGTCGAGTCACGGATCGAATCAACTCTCAAGCAAATTCCGTCAAGGAGAAATTACATTGAGCCGAAATTGACATACTTCAGTACGAAGGATCCTCTGATCGGTTCTCTCGTCACGGAGAGACAAGCAAATGTCATAAGAATGTGCGAGGATCTTTTGCCAAATTCGGCGAAGCCGATTTTCATCGGAAAAATGATTGAATGTGCACGTGGCGGCGATGTATTTCCAAATTGCATTCGTAACGTTGGTTGGCCAACATTACGGCAATACGTACCGAATCTACCCGAATTACCAGATTTCGGCAATTTTCAAACTTACTTTCCCCAGGTACCTCAGGAAATTCCTGCAACACCACAATTTCCGGATTATCAGCTTCCTCAGGTGCCGAATTTTCCGGGTTTCGGACTCCCAGGCCAAGATTATAATTATCCGTATCATGTTGCTCGGGATAAAATTTCACCGGAAGCTGCTTATTTCGGTCAAAGTTCACTGATTCCTGGTGCACAGCGTGGTGATTTTTACCTACGTGGAATTCAAGGATTAACTCCGTCAGTAGGTGAACGATCTTAAGCTTGAAAACAAAAAAAAATAATAATATAAATTTTGCTAAAATTATCAAAAATCTTCTCGATATTTTATCATTTTTTTTTCATTTTCTTTTTGCACAGATTCATCGTCATTTTCAACCAACCCAGGCACGCCAGAATATTCATCTTTGGTATCAGGATCCTCGGGTCAATCGGCCCAATTATTCATAAGGAAAGATTCGTCAGAGGAAATTCATACCGAGGAAAAATTAGCAGAGAGACGAAGAAAACGAAGATCGGTTGGCACACAGCCGAATGCTAATTATCAATATATTTTATCAAACGACATTGCGCCTCTTCCATTAAACGTAACGGAATCAGAATTTCTCGATTATCTCGTAAATATAACGAAGGAGAATAAGAAAGAAAGGAAAAAAGCTGATAATTATTTTGTCGAGAGATTAAATTCGACAATTAAAGATGCACTGAGTGCCGATCAGTATGCCATACTCAAGGTCATCGAGGACATAAATTTACAAACTGCCAAAGCTGGATTTATGTCAAAAATAATGCAGTGCATCAGAAGCTTAAGTTTTATAAGATGCATGGGAATATTTGTATGGCCTGTAATAACACAAAATATTCAATCATTGCCAGGCATTTCGACATTGGCCAGTTTCAATCCATTTGGAAGATCCAACGAGATGAATAATTTTCAAAATATCTTTGGTCTGACCAGGGAAGAATTTGAGACTGAACTTTTGGAGAGAAAAGAGAATGTCGAAGAAATTTTAATGGAATGGTATCGTGGTGTGATCGAGGAAAAATTTGAAAAAGATTTTGGTCTTGTGAGAATTCGGGGTTACGGCGATGGTGAAATTGGTATAAGCCTCAAGATTTTTAGTGGCTCTGAGCGTACAGGCAGAGGTGGAAAGTTAAAAGATAATAAAAATTTGCCAAGTATATTAACGATAATAAGTGATATCATGGAAGACGTTCTAGATCAGCGTGACTCGAGGCCAGAAAATAATAAAAAAAGGGAACACATGAAAAGAGAAAATCGTAGACGTGACAAAAGTATTCGTAAACGATTATTCGTCACTGATGATCAAAGCAATAAAGTTACAATGGGAATTAGCCAAAATTCGAGAGATTTGGAAAATACAAAAAATGATGATAAAATAATATCAATGTTTCTCGATAAAATAAGATTAAACGTAACAAATGAGGATGGAAATGAGACGAATAATTATTTGAGTGTCGAGGATGCTTATCAAGCTTTTGAATTATTATTTGGCTCGAGACTCACTGACAAAATGTCCGAGAGGTTTAATAATATTGAGAAAAAAAATTTGAGACTTTTTCGTGATGATAACTCGAGAATATTTCATGAGACAAAAGATAAATATTTTTCAAATGAAAAATTTAATAAAAAACGTGAAATAAAAAATTTACGTTCGGGTTTACTCCTGAGATTTCCTCAAATTGATGAAGAATTCATCAGTCGTAAAATGACGAGTGATCTTGTTGATTTAGGACGAAAAATGAAAATTCAAATGTCACAAATTATGCCAGGGATAAGTTTCGTCATTTCATTTTTTATACAAATGGCACTGGCACATGCGAGAGCTGCTGCTTCGGTTGCAGGAATGATGAGCAACATGGCACTCGGTTCTGCAATGTTGAGCATGATTCGTCAGACCTTTTTTGGTCCCATGATCCATCCAAAAGTCAAATATGTCTATGACAATGTGGCAATTGGATCAGGAATAACTTGGCCCCAGCACAATCATCATCGCTGAATCTTCATTTTTTTTTTTTTTTTCATCCTAACGAGAAATCCAAAAATCTCGAATATCGTACTCAAGACTGCACCATATTTGTTCAATTTTTCATCTAGACGCACTGGGATTCATTCATTTGGTTCATTATAATTTTTTTTTTTTATTCCATCTATTTATAAAAATTCTCTCATATCGTTACATATCGGGGATTTCATTTGGTGGTGGGTGGTTCATTTTTTTTCTATTTAAAATATTTTTATTTCTCGCCTATATCGTTGTAATCGTTGCAATTTCATTCATAAATTAATTTCAAATTCATGGATTATCATCGTTATAATATTGTCAGCTTATTATTTAGCATTAAGAATTATGTCTTGCCAGCTGCAAACGATTTTTTTTCTCAACTTTTCATTATTGTAATGTTTCTTTTTTTTCACGTGGTTATATAATAAAGAATGGAAAAATGTTTTTAATACTTTTTGGACCTCTGATATATTTTTTTTTCCACAAATTACGATCCGATGAATGAAAATTGAATTTTTACACGAGCAGGGGGGGAATCGTTGCAATTTCATTCATAAATTAATTTCAAATTCATGGATTATCATCGTTATAATATTGTCAGCTTATTATTTAGCATTAAGAATTATGTCTTGCCAGCTACAAACGATTTTTTTTCTCAACTTTTCAATATTGTAATGTTTCTTTTTTTTTTTCACGTGGTTATATAATAAAGAATGGAAAAATGTTTTTAATACTTTTTGGACCTCTGATATATTTTTTTTCCACAAATTACGATCCGATAAATGAAAATTGAATTTTCACACGAGCAGGGGGGGGGGGAATCGAGTTGCAGCTCAAGTTGCATTTGAACAAAATTTATCGGACTGCATTAACTTTCACTGAGCGTTTAAACGAAGCAATGAAATGCTCCGATAAATTAAAAGTAATACAACTTTTTGTTCGTTTTTGTGTCAAGGCAATTTTATAAAAGTCTAGAAGTCACTTCAGCCTGATGAAAATGATCAATTTATCATTTATAATATTTCAAATTTTTTTTTTTTAAATAATTATCGAACTGGGAATAAATAATTTATTGCAAAATTATTTATTAATAAAAATGGTTCGTTCACGAGGGAAAAATAGTATTGCGATGAATATATATGATAGGATCGAGAGTAAGTCGTCGTGAAAATCGACAAGATCGGTATGAGACTCGAAGGCGAAACGAACGAACTGAGCCAACACCCAATCGAGGCTGCCTTTCTCTTGCTACTCTCGTCGAGCTCGCTTTCGTCGTGAACCTCCGAGTCTTCAACAGTTCTCGCATAAACTTCCATCAGGAATCATCGTAAGATGTGTCTTGACTGCTCGGCTACGTGATTTTTAAACTTATTTATTAAAATGAATCGAACTTGCATTAAAAAAAAAATCTCGTACTAATTACGATTTAAATAATTCATAAGATTGAAATAATTTCGGCAATAATTCGACATTACAAATGTGCACTTGTGCAACATTTTTTAAAAATTAAAACACGGTATATAAATTTTATTTTTATCATTTTTAATTAGAAAGAGGAAAAAAAAATTAAAATATAAGATAAATTTAAGTGTTTTGGCCCGATGGGAAAATTTGTGACAATTGTGTGGATTTATTGACCACGTGTCTTTTGAGTTCTCTCTCTCTCTCTCTCTCTGAAGACGCACGTGGATACAAAACTTGACGTACGAGAGAATTTTTACTGATTTTCGCGAGGACGAAGACTGCCCAGCCTTTTCGACAACAAAATACGAAATTGCAAATTTTTCGATTATGACGCATCTGCCTCGTTCAAGAGAGAGGCTGTTTTTATAATTTTACTTTTTTATTCTGTTTGCTCGATTCACAAGGTCGGCTGGTTTGAGAAGAAAAATTTTCTTCTTCGAATCGAGAGAGTCGGAGAGAAAAAGAGAGTGCATGAGAAATTATCAGGAATATCATTTATTTTCTATCATAAAAATTTATTTTTAAACACTGACGATTTTTCTTAAAATTTATTTCAATGTTTATAAAATTAAAATTTATAATTTAATTGAGTCAATTTAACTGATCGTTTAAAAATAAATTTTATAATTATTCTGCATTTTCAAAGCTTCAATTATTCACTTTCTCTCTCTCTCTCTCTCTCTCGTTTATCTTAACACAAAGCTGGAAATGCCTCGTCGATTTTTTTCACACTCGTGAGATTATTTTTTTAGTCCCCAAATTTGTCTCAGAGTCAAAATCGAAGAAATTATATCAAAATTTATAATAAACAAAAACGTGTGACATAATTTAGCTCAATTTTTATCTCAATATTTCTATTCACTTTCTCCGGACTTTAATTATAATAATTTATGATATTAGATATTATATTTAAGACATGAGAAATGCTGCAATGCAACTCTCGACTGATTTCCTGATATATCACAAGGGGTGGCACTGGTAGTTATAAAAGCGCACATTTTGCTTGGAAAACGAAGCAAATAAACGTGGCACGTATTATATAAAGTTTGATATGATATAAATATATGTATATATATATATATAAAGTTTAATATGATGTATATATATAAATTAATATGGTATATATGTATATATATATAAATTTAACGCCAGAAAGGTGTATAATAATAGCTCATACACACACACACACACAAATACGCCCTTTTTAAATTTAGTTCATCGATATAATAGTAAAATTCACCCAAGCGTGAATATAGAAATGAAAAAAAAAAGGAAAAAAAAAAATTAAACGGCATATAAGGCTTGTCCACCACTCACTCACTAATACTAATTTACGCGGGACTATTGAGAGAGTTTGAACGTTTCATACGCGGGGAGAGTATTTTTTTTTTTATCGGTGGACTCTCGACACGCTCAACCGCTTCGAGGGCAGCTCTACTTTAGCTTTGAATTGCGCAAAAACCTTCTCGCGTATATAAGACATTCGCGCTGTACTATAAAATATATAATCTTTCCGGCAGAAACCAGATCGTAGCTACCTTTCGTTTCTCGTATGTAGCTATCGCTACTAAGATAATTCAACAAACGAAGCACAAAGAGAGATAGCGGAAAATTCCGGTAAAAAAATTGATTGGACGAGGAATCGCAAACTGACCGATTTTTCATGGCTCAGTGAAACTTATTTACGGTATAAAATTTTAGTTAGAAAATTCATTTATCGCTCGGTAAATTGCCAGGAAGATTGAAAAATTTTGTCGAGAAATTGTAAATGATTTTTAAGAGAAAAAAAAAAGTTCGCAAGGCAGAAAAAAATAGCGGAAAATTCAGGTAAAAAAATTGATTGGACGAGGAATCGCAAACTGACCGATTTTTCATGGCTCAGTGAAACTTATTTACGGTATAAAATTTTAGTTAGAAAATTCATTTATCGTTCGGTAAATTGCCAGGAAGATTGAAAAATTTTGTCGAGAAATTGTAAATAATTTTTAAGAGAAAAAAAAAAGTTCGCAAGGCAGAAAAAAATAGCGGAAAATTCAGGTAAAAAAATTGACTGGACGAGGAATAGAAAACTGACCGATTTTTCATGGCTCAGTGAAACTTATTTACGGTATAAAATTTTAGTTAGCAAATTCATTTATCGTTCGGTAAATTGCGAGGAAGATTGAAAAAATTTGTCGAGAAATTGTAAATAATTTTTATGAGAAAAAAAAAGTTCGCAAGGCAGAAAAAAATAGCGGAAAATTCAGGTAAAAAAATTGACTGGACGAGGAATAGAAAACTGACCGATTTTTCATGGCTCAGTGAAACTTATTTACGGTATAAAATTTTAGTTAGCAAATTCATTTATCGTTCGGTAAATTGCGAGGAAGATTGAAAAAATTTGTCGAGAAATTGTAAATAATTTTTATGAGAAAAAAAAAGTTCGCAAGGCAGAAAAAAATAGCAGAAAATTCAGATTAAAAAATTGACTGGACGAGGAATAGAAAACTGACCGATTTTTCATGGCTCAGTGAAACTTATTTACGGTATAAAATTTTAGTTAGCAAATTCATTTATCGTTCGGTAAATTGCGAGGAAGATTGAAAAATTTTGTCGAGAAATTGTAAATAATTTTTATGAGAAAAAAAAAAGTTCGCAAGGCAGAAAAAAATAGCAGAAAATTCAGATTAAAAAATTGACTGGACGAGGAATAGAAAACTGACCGATTTTTCATGGCTCAGTGAAACTTATTTACGGTATAAAATTTTAGTTAGCAAATTCATTTATCGTTCGGTAAATTGCGAGGAAGATTGAAAAATTTTGTCGAGAAATTGTAAATAATTTTTATGAGAAAAAAAAAAGTTCGCAAGGCAGAAAAAAATAGCGGAAAATTCAGGTAAAAAAATTGACTGGACGAGGAATAGAAAACTGACCGATTTTTCATGGCTCAGTGAAACTTATTTACGGTATAAAATTTTAGTTAGAAAATTCATTTTGGTCACTCGATAAATTGCCAGGAAGATTTTTCGAGAAATTGTGAATAATTTTTATGAAGAGAAAAAAAAAAGTTCGCGACTGGACGCACAAAAATAAACTCTTGAGTGTTTCCTAATCAATTTCTATTTTCTCGTGAACTCGTGAGCAACATTATTCCAGATTAACGTGGAATCCAGAACTCAGTGTTCGCTCATTGTTTTGCCTGTAGACGAGGCCAACATCGTGAAACTTTTATTCTCATGATTATACGTTTTCCCGTATTCTCAATTGGTCAAAGATAGTGAGTAATTTTCTCTCTTCCACAAAGCATATTCATCACAACAAGAGCACGTTGCTATTTCATTGTATAATTAATTTTTCTTCTTTATTGCCTTTTTTTTTTTTTTCCTTTTTTTTTACATCCAATAAAGGATTTTGCAATTGTGTTTGGGTTTCAACGCTTTCTGTTTAGCTGCAACTTATGAATTCTCAAGATCGCGCCAAATTAGCAAATTGTGTTTAAATTATTTTATGATTAATTACCAAAATCCGGAAAAAAAAAACAAAACGTGGAAATTTTACATTTTTCTGCCATTCCGCGTAAAATTTTCAATTAGGTGAGGTGAAAAAAAAAAACGTTTTTTGGGCCCATCAAGCATAGAAAAGTATCGAAAAATTGAATTTTTAAGTATAATTTTGCTGTATGCTATCCGATTCAGGCTTATTTGTAGGGTTTTGAAAACGTCGTGAGTAGACTCGGAAAATTTCGTTTCGTTTACGACGATGCAATATTTTTTTGAGGCTGTTAAAGTATTTAAAAAAATCCCAAAAAAAAAACAAATGAGAAGTGAAAAATTTGCCAAAATGGAGTTTTTTTTAAATTATTTTTCAACGCTACGAATGTCGTTTGATTGATCCGAATGTCTACTAAATTTTTATAGCTTCGAGGTAATTTTGAAAATGGTCAAAAGCATTAAAATTCATTAGCTATTTTCTCGAAAATTCAAAAAACTTGAATAAACAAACGAGTTGTTTTTTTTTTCGAGTGGTAAATGTCTAAATTTGATAAATTCGATGAGGAGACACGAAAGAGCTTAAATATTACTTTTTTTTCCCTTCTCTCGACAATATACGTGTGAAATAAAAGGCGTGGGTAAGAGAACTCGAGGAGCGATGAGCAAGTCCATCAAAAAAGGCAACGAGACAGGCTCGTGTGGATATCAGGGTCGAGCGTTTAGACCATCGCTCTTCGCCAAAGTTCATTGATCCCTTTGTCATCGCTAAAAAAAAAAAAAGAAAAAAAAAATACGATCAATTACAAATAAAAATATGAATAATTGTTATTTTTTAATTTTGCAGATAAAAAAAAATATGGGGACGTTAGTGGGACTTTTATTGGTGGGACTGGCTCTGCCTGCTATTATGGCAGGCTACGTTCCACCTGGCCCAAGATACACGTGTCCAAAGGAACCAATTTATATTTATCCTTGTACGTGTACACGTGGAAGTGACGCTGGACTTTTCATTCGTTGTGAAAATACAAATCTGGCTAGTCTTAGCTTGGCTTTTGTTAATCTTGGCAATGAGGCAATTCCCATTGAAGAGCTCACAATTTACAAGTGCAATATCGAACGTTTTTATGGACCAGCACTTTATCCCCTCGAAGTTAGAATTTTACGAATTATTGATACGCCAATTAAAATAATTGAGGAGCACAGTTTTCTTGGTGTTAATCGTACACTCCAAGAATTATACATGACCGGAAGTAAGCTTGAAAAATTTCCACGCGAAGCTATGAGCATTTTAGGAAATTTGTCAATTCTCAGTATAAAAGGACAAAAAATATCTGGCTTGACCGGAAATAGTTTTATCGGGAGTATGTTGGCTGGAAAATTGGAAAAATTGGAAATTAGCAATGGCAGTTTATCTTCATTGCCAACTGATGCATTGACGCCATTAAAAAAACTCAAAATTCTCGATCTTCATGGCAATGAAATTAGCGAGCTCAAGAGAAATCAATTCAAAGGTCTGAGAGATACGGAAATTCTTGATTTATCTCACAATTTTATAACTAAATTGGATCCATCGCATTTGGCTGATTTAACAAAAATGGGCTGGTGCAATATGTCACATAATTTAATAACCGAATTAAAAAGGTAAGACAATTTATGAAAAGACTACTGAATAGCAAAAAAATTCGGAATAATTTTTTTATTAAATTCATTTTTTTCCCAGAGGAACTTTTGCGAGAAATTCCGTTCTCAAAGTGCTCAATCTTAGTAATAATAAAATACGTAAATTAGACGCAAATACTTTTCGAGGAATGAGATTTTTGAGAAGATTATACTTGAGCGATAATTTGATAAATGACGTTGGTCGTGGAACTTTTGGATCGGTAACGAGAATAGGAACGATCGATTTGGCGAGAAATATGATAAAAAAAATTGATTATCAAATGTTTCATCAACTTCAGTACGCTGAGGTAATTTTTTTTTTTCTCGTTAAATGCGAAATAAAATTTAAAAAAAAAATCACTAATCGTATATTCTATTTAATTTTTTTTTTTAAAATAGTTATTGGACGTCTCGGAGAATCAAGTGACGATTATTGAGAAATTGGCTTTCAAGGATCTCTTTTTGGCAAATGTTAATTTGTCACATAATGAAATATCAATTATTCAAGCTGGAGCTTTTGAAAATTGTGCAAATATAACGATTCTCGATCTCAGCTACAATCAAATTGACAATATAACAAAATATGCATTCGACAGTTCAACTTATGCTACGGAATTGCAACTGAGCTACAATGCTCTTACTTCTCTCAGTCAGGTATAATAAAATTATAATTGGTATTTTTTGTTTATTTCGAAGCAAAAAAATGATAAAAATATATAAAAAAATTAATGGAATTTCAGGTTCCTCTGCACAATATGACGGGTCTCAAAGTTCTCAATGTTTCTCACAATAATATTGACTCGGTGCCCAGGCAAACTTTTCCAAAGCTCTACGAGCTTCACACAATTGATTTGTCATACAATAATTTATCCGAAATTTACAATGCGATATTTCAAACTCTCTTCAGCCTGAGATTTCTCAATTTATCTCACAATTCATTGGAAAATATAAAACCCTCGACTTTTGGTCCACTTCCGACTCTCCTCGAGCTTGACATGAGTCATAATAAATTGAGCGATGTATCTCGAGGAAGTTTAACTCGATTGGCGAGTTGCAGGTGAAAAAAAAAACAAAAAATCGACTCAAACTGATCGAAATATATTTTTTTTCACCAAACAATTAATCATCATTAATCTCACTCACAGAATTCTCTCAGTGAGGAATAACAAACTTAAAAAAATATTCCAACTGCCAATTTCTTTGGGTCATTTGGATTTTTCGGAAAATTTCATTGAAGAAATTCCAATCACCGATGTATGGCCATCGATGAATGCTCTCCTGACTCTCGATCTTTCGAGCAATCGATTGGTCGATAATCTTCAATATGGCAGCTTTGATGGCCTATTGACTCTGAGAGTATTGAATTTACGTGCAAACAACATGACGAGACCACCATGGGCAGCTCTTAGCACACTGAGCAGTCTCCAATATCTTTATATGCAGGTCAATCGAGTTGGACAATAATAATTAATGATCTGCTCGCTTAATAATAATAATAATAATAAATAAATTATTTTCTTCTACTTTCAGGATAACGCCCTTGAGAGTCTCGACAAGGCAGCTTTTGGACGTCTCCCAATAGTATTTGAATTAAATTTAGCAAACAACAGAATAAGAAACGTGAAGAATCGCGCATTTGAGGGACTTTTGCAATTGCTCACTCTGAATCTCACGAGTAATAATATCAGCTACATTCCAAATGGAGCATTTCAGGGTCTCGTTTCTCTGAGAACTCTCGATCTCTCTCACAACAGGCTTGAAAAATTAGACAACAAGACACACGGTTTGCTCGACGATTGTCTCTCCCTCGAGCGTATAAATCTGAGTAATAATAAAATTTCATTCATAACGAGAAAAACATTGCCGAGCGATCCTTGGATTCCTTACAGACTCAAGGAGGTCGATCTTTCGTACAACAGCATGCCAGTTTTGACATTTGATCTGACAGTTGGAACGAAAAAAGTCGTACACATGAATCTCAGTCACAATAATATCAATGAGATACGCAGACGTGAGTATGATGATGGAATTTTATCGACAATTTACGAAAATATTTAAATATATCATATATATATATATATATATGATAAATTTTATAAGCGAATTATAATAATTGCAAATTAATTGGAGAATATTTTTAGTCAATACGATATAGGAATAATTTGAAAAAAAAAAAATTCACATCACATTTGCAGATGTTATTGGCAATATGACGTCACTACAGACTCTCGATCTATCCTATAATGATTTGAGCGACATATCCGACAATTTACGAAAATATTTAAATATATATATATATATATATATGATAAATTTTATAAGCGAATTATAATAATTGCAAATTAATTGGAGAATATTTTTAGTCAATGCGATATAGGAATAATTGAAAAAAAAAAAATCATCACATTTGCAGATGTTATTGGCAATATGACGTCACTACAGACTCTCGATCTATCCTATAATGATTTGAGCGACATATCCGACAATTTACGAAAATATTTAAATATATATATATATATATATATATATATGATAAATTTTATAAGCGAATTATAATAATTGCAAATTAATTGGAGAATATTTTTAGTCAATACGATATAGGAATAATAAAAAAAAAAAAAATTCACATCACATTTGCAGATGTTATTGGCAATATGACGTCACTACAGACTCTCGATCTGTCCTACAATGATTTGAGCGACATATCCGACAAGGATATTTTCATAGCACCGAAAAATCTGACAAATATTTATCTGAGCAATAATCATTTCACGCATTTGCCAATGGAGAAAATTCTGCCAATGGCCAATCTCAAAATACTCGATCTCGAGAATAATGATTTTGGTAGTTTTGACGATAAGCTCATGAAAGTGGTAGAAAATGGGACTCATCTGAGATACGCGGGTGAGAGACTGATTATTTATTTATTTTTTGTTATTTTTTGAGATAATTCAATTAATTTGAATAATTGAATAGGAAATCCGGTAAACTGCGATTGCTACGTACGTCCTGTTAAAAGATGGCTCGCGACACTCACGGAAATTCCAAGCGAATGGTCAAAATTATTTTGCGCAAGTCCAAGTTACGTGGCAGGAAAACCATTGCCGGAAGTGAGCGAAGATCTCATGGGATGTAGCGAGCGTGAAATTCAGGATGACGAAAAATTTGCAATAACGCCAGATCTTAAATTTCGTAAAATTGATTAGTAAGAAAAATTGAATTTTTTAAAATTTAAAAATTGAATTATTTTTTATATGAAAAATTGAATTATTTTTTATATGAAAAATTGAATTATTTTTTATATGAAAAATTGAATTATTTTTTATATGAAAAATTGAATTATTTTTTATATGAAAAATTGAATTATTTTTTATATGAAAAATTGAATTATTTTTTATATGAAAAATTGAATTATTTTTTATACGAAAAATTGAATTATTTTTTATATAAAAATTGAATTAATTATTAATAAATTTTCTCTCATTATCTATTTTTTTCTCTCGTATTTTTAGCAACAACGAGGATGACTCGTGGAAAATAACTTGGTTTGTAACATCACGTGGTGATGTCGGCGATTTTTACATCGATGTCCGACAAGTTGGTGGCAAAAAATCAATTATTAAACAAGACGTTGTTTACAAAGAGAGATCATTCACGGTGAAAAATTTACCCGATTCATTGACCAAGTACGAAGTTTGCGTTCTCGCCAGAGACTCAATTGGCAATGTAAAGCATTACAGAAATTCACAGTGTCGTGTTTTGATGAAAAATGGTTACGCCTCATCGTCAATAATTTTACGTCCCACGATGTATTTATCGATCATCATCGTCAGCCTGGCCATTTTCCTGTGAAAAAAAAAAAAAACAAAAAAAAAATCTCAATAATTGGCCAGCACCCGAATTCACCCCTTTTTCTCACCCTCCCCACCCCCCCAAACTAGACTGTCTTATGTGCTGTGTTCATATTATATTTAAAAAATATATATATATATATATATTAAGAAGACGTTGAACGTCCACAATTTATCGAATATATTTATTTTGTAAAATAAAATAATTTTTAATCCCTAACGAGATTTATCATTTCAAGGCTGTTGAATTTTAATTATTATTTCGAGTCCACATGAGAGAGAGAGAGAGATTTACAAAAATTATTAACTACCAAAGAGAAACTTTACTTGAGAATTTTTCTATTTTCCCTTCGTCCTCTTCTTCTTCTTCTTTTTTTCTTCTTACGAGCGCTCGAGCATTAATCTCACGAGCCTAATTTGGCCACGAGTGGGACACAGAATGTCGTCCCCCATGTTTTTAATATCCTCAACTTTGTATACGTGTGAGATAATGAGAGAAAAGAGTCCTTAAAAAAATTCTCAAGGAAGTAAATTGGTCTACTGTGTATAGATAAAGAGTCCAACTCGTGGCAACTGCAGCGAGTTTGCGTTTTGTTCGTGCTCTCTTCGTATAATAAAATTATTTCATTATCCCCCCTCTCCCCTCGCCCCTCCTTCTCCTTGCCCACCTTGACGTGTTCGCTTAATAATTAGGATCATCTCTCTTCTTCTAGCTTCTTTGCTTTTTTTTTCTTCCTCTCTCTCTATCGTTCGCTTAATGAGGATGAAATTATCGTGCAACTCGCGCGCCCTCTGCCGGTAAAATTTTGCCCTCTAGACGGGCAAACGCTGAACTAACTGCTCTGCGCACACACGAAAAAAAAAAAAAAATCGTCGCTGCTTCGTCGTATTACATATCTTCGCACATAATCAACGAATTTACACAATTCGTTGCACCTCGTGTGAAGGATGAAAAAAAAAAAAAATTGCAAAGAAACAAAAAAAAAAAAACAGTTCCAAGCCGTTCCGTATGCCACGAAATTAATTATCATCTTTGCTATAATTCCTAATTATTTATTATAATTACGAATTCTTCTAATTACGAAGAAATGCTAGGACAGTAAAATGGATGAAAAAAAAAAAAAACAAATAAGTATCAACGAGCAAAATGAGTAAAACTTGTGTCAGCGAGGCGAGAGAATGACTCAGAGCTGGCCGATCCGTATAAGGCCCATTCGTATCGTCGGGTGGGCCCGATGAAGTACCGCGACGCCCACGATATTCTAACAAACCACACAAGTTTGTCCTCCAGCTGATGGTGGAACTGGGACTTTTTGTGTGGGACCCCGCGACGAGTCCCCAACGTTATTTCTGTTCACGTGTATACCAATTGGGGCCGTGAGGCCCAAAAAAAAAAACATTTCACGGGAAAAATATGACTTTGTGACGAATCATCGAAATGGGCCCGTGTGTGTGTTCGAGTGTGTGTGTGTGTGAGTGGAAATAAAATATGAGAGTATATCGAGACTCTTCGGCCACAATTTTCCTATCTCTCGTTTTGTCTCGCCGCGTGGAGGGGGGAGGTGGAGCGCCTTCCGACTCTCCCGCCCGGGGCCCTACGATCTCGGGGGCCCCCTCAGTGTTTCTCGCGATCTCGCAAGCAAAGCATTGCAAGTCCCCTGCGTGCTCTCGTCGAGCTCGCGTTCCGACGCAACATTGTTCGTCCCCTCTGACCCCCTCTCTGCCCCACCCCGAAAAAAGGCCCAATTTTACAAGGGTCACCCCCCCCCCCCCGGCCCCAAAACCTTCCCCAGTGATATTTTAGGTTTTTTTTTTATCTCATATTTTTCCATATCAAGGACGATGGAGGACATTAAATTATCGTAAATCTCATATCAGTTTGAATTATTTTTAATTATTTCGATTAAAAGGAATTAAAAAAAAAACAACTTCGAGTTGTCAGTGTTGACCAGTGAGACTGTAACGCGAGCAAAAGTGACGAAAAAAAAAAAAAAAAATGAATTCCAATTGGTGCTTTTTTGCACTCGCGATCATCGCTAACTTCTGCCTCAGCGATGTCGTTCTCGCCAATGGTAAGCAATGAACGAAAAAAAAAAAAACAAAAATTATTCAAACAAATAAACGATATTTTAATTTAAAGTTGATGCGATACAAGGTGGACAAGGAGAGGATCCATTTTATGGCGCGACATTATAGAGAGACAAAGAGAGAAAGATTGAGAAAACGAGGAGAGAGAGAGAGAGAGAGAGCAAGAGAAAGATTGAGAGAACGAGAGAGAGAGAGAGCAAGAGAAAGATTGAGAGAACGAGAGAGAGCAAGAGAAAGATTGAGAGAAAGAGAGAGAGAGAGAAAAAGAGAGATAGAGGGAGAAAAAGAGAGAAAGAGAGCGAGAGTGAGAAAAAAAACAATTTAAACGAAACAATTCAAGGCTTCTCATGTGTGTTGGGAAAAACAGGTTTTGTAAAATTATACAGTAGTCTCTATCCAGTCGATCGACGATCGATAGCTTTACTCAGAGACACGTTACACACACACACACACAAGTACTCATGAATTTTACACGGATGACGTGAGATATTCGCCAAGTTTTCTATTTTTACAAGGTAAAGTCTCTCAGAAGTTGTAGCGAAAGCGAGAGAGAGAGAGAGAGAGAGGGGCAGGCAAGTGCGAGGAAAGGGAAAGTATCGCGAGGCATCGTTCGAATTTGCCAATTGAAACGACCAATTTTCATGAGAAATAGAATTAAGCTGTGAAATTACCTCAGTCGGTAAAAAAAATTCCCTGTCATTTTCCGAGGGGGGAGAAAAAAAAATGGTATGGAATGCAAAATTCCACTTTTGCATCCCATTAGAATTTGACATTGCTCGAAAATTTGTCATTCTAGGAAAAAATTGCCCAAAGGATTTACACATCAGCATAAATATAAATATATATTTTTGTGAGAATGAGAAGGTGAGAGATGAGATAATTTTAAGTAATTTCTACATCATTTTTTGTCGCCATGTTGAAATTACACAGTGACGTCGGGTGACTGGTGACCCAGGTGTAGACCATAAAGGGTTAAATTGAGCTCACAAAGTACAGGATGAATTATTAACAATAGAGGCAAATAATGAAGAATTATTTTTGCCTGTTCTTTCTGTAAATATGGAGAAAGAGAGGGAAAGAGAGAGAGAGAAAAAGAGAGGGAGGCCCCTTACACCTATAATTACGTAAGGCATTCAAATAATTATACGTGCCAACGCTTTGCGCCAGAGTGGAAGAGAGAGAGAGAGAGAGAGACCAACAATCATTTATTTCCCTTATTATTTCTTGCACAAACGCTTTCCCATATTTCTCCTCCTTTATCAAGGACGCTCAACCATTTTGTTTTTTCTTCTCTCACAATGACCGTTACCGTCATTTAGCCAATTATAATGTTATTTCGCCTCCTCTGGCTAGTGAAATATACGGAGGCATAGAAGAGAAAAGTTTTAAGGAAAAATGGACTTTTTGTCGGTAATGCAATCTCAGCTCGAGAGGCTTTGAAGATTTTCAATCACCTTGAAAAATACGTGCAGCCTCCGAGAGAGAAGCAAATGCAGCAGAGAGAGAGAGAGCGAGGTAGAGAGCGAGAGAGCAAGAGAGAGAGAGAGAGAGAGAGAGAGAGAGAGAGAGAGAGAGAGAGGCGGAAGAGAGGGGGGCGTAGAGAGTGGTAAACCGCACGATATTCTACGTGAAAGCGAAATTTCTGCTCGGTGGTATAAGTACCGGCACTTTGGACACGTGGAGTAGAAGAAACGAGAAGCAGGAGAAAACAAGAATTTAATGGTGAGCAATGAGAGAACGAGAGAGAGAGAGAGAGAGAGAGCAATTTTGAGAATTCTTGTTGACGATAAAAATGTTTCGGGCTATGGGATGAGAAAATTGTAGGATCCGCAAAAAGCTCGAAGGTACGAAAAAAAATGAAAACTGCAAATTTTTCTCTTTCTTCGATACTCAGAGGCCATTGCAATTTTTTCTTCTTCGCTACCTTGGATCACCAAAATTTACAATTCTTTCCTCCTGCGAGTTTCGAGTCTCGCCACAGCAAACTCAAGAAAGCCACTTAAAAGACGAGAGAAGTTGGGGGGGGGGAGGGAGAGAGGGATGGATTGAAGCGAAGAAACCGGTTGTAGATCGGCCCCGAACATTGGACAGTCGGAGGAAAACAAAAGAGGAGAAAAGACGCTTTGCAAGAGTCCAAGAGTGAGATGGACAAACGAGGATAAACTTTTTCCTTCTTCCTCCCTCTCTCTCTCTCTCGCGAGTCATCTTTCCGCGAAATGGAACAATCGGCCATCATTTTATCTCGGACAGGCCGTATATTGAGAATATAAGAGGAGGAAATAGTTCAATAACTATCAGCTCGACCCCATAATTTGATTTTTTTCGGCCATTTTGGAAAAATTGAACCGATCTTGACAATAATCGAGCGCAAACGTCCGTAAAATCATCGAGGAGCTGTAATAGTTGTTTAATTATTTTTCGGCCATATTCTATACTTCTTCGACTATTTTCAAGAGGAGAAAAAAAAAGTCTCGATCGATTTTTCTCTTTTTGAAAATATAAGAGGAAAATAGTTTAACAACTATTAGCTCGACCCCATAATTTGAATTTTTTCGGCCATATTCTATACTTCTTCGATTATTTTCAAGAGGAGAAAAAAAAAGTCTCGATCGATTTTTCTCTTTTTGAGAATATAAGAGGAGGAAATAGTTCAATAACTATCAGCTCGACCCCATAATTTGATTTTTTTCGGCCATTTTGTAAAAATTGAACCGATGTCGACAATCATCGAACGCAAACGTCCGTAAAATCATCGAGGAGCTGTAATAGTTGTTTAATTATTTTTCGGCCATATTCTATACTTCTTCGACTATTTTCAAGAGGAGAAAAAAAAAGTCTCGATCGATTTTTCTCTTTTTGAAAATATAAGAGGAAAATAGTTTAACAACTATTAGCTCGACCCCATAATTTGAATTTTTTCGGCCATATTCTATACTTCTTCGATTATTTTCACGAGAAAAAAATAAGTCTCGATCGATTTTTCTCAGATTGGTCGTCTAACGGCTCATGTCAATGACCGTATACGTAAATCGGCTAGATTTTTTTTTTGGTATCTCACTCAAGGCGTGAAGAAACTGATCGCGTGCCCCAGGAGAGTAATGGCTTGCTGCCGAAGATCTGAACAAGAAGAAACGAAGGCGAGTGAAGAAACTGAAAAAAAAAAGAAAAAAAAATATATATATATACATGCCGTGTACAACACATTTGTATATCCGTTACGTTGATCTTTGCCTTGGTATAGACGCGTGCTCACATTCACGCGTGTTGACGGGCATATAGCGCGGTGCTTTTATATCATATATATATTTATATTATATATATATATCTATAAATTTATATTATATATATCTATATATGTATGTATGTATGTATATATATATACATATATATATATGTATGTATTACCATGTACAATCATCAAGAAGAGATCATTCGTGACCACGATCAATTTGGCGTGCGTCGCCCTCATCCTACAGAACGATCGATCTCGCGCGTGAGTTCTTCGTACTCGATCCGACGTCGTATAAAATAAATCATCGATTTTTCATGGTAAAAATTTTTTCTTCCCATTTCCCGAGATCTTCTAACAATATTCTATCGAAAAATTCATATTTATAGGCCAAATGAAATAATTATTATAACAATATTATTATTCGCTGTCTTTGTAAATTCTATTCGATTATCGAAATTTTGTGAATTCTCCAAAAGCGTCCATTTTGAAATTATTCTCCAGTAATATTCCAGTGATGATACGAGTTTTTTCAGAGAGGGAGAAAAAAAAACGGATTATCGGCCCGAGGGGCCTCTCAAAGGCCAACACAGAATTATTAAAAAGCGTATCGTCACTCGAGCTCATTCTACGCAGACATGAGAATTGGAATTAAATTATTATTATTATTATTATTCAGTCTTTTTGTTAATTCTATTCAGCTGTCGGAATTTTTCGAATTCTTCAAAAGCGTCCATTTTGAGATTGTCCGATCAAATCTGCGAAATTATTCTCGATACTCCAGAGATGAAATATACGAGTTTTGTCAGAAAGAGAGGGAGGGAGGGAGAGAGAGAGAGAGAGAGAGAGAGAGAGAGAGAGAGAGAGAGAGAGAGAGAGAGAGAAACGGATTATGGGCCCGAGGGGCCTCTCAAAGGCCAACACAGAATTATTAAAAAGCGTATCGTCACTCGAGCTCATTCTACACAGACATGAGAATTGGAATTAAATTATTATTATTATTATTCAGTCTTTTTGTTAATTCTATTCAGCTGTCGGAATTTTTCGAATTCTTCAAAAGCGTCCATTTTGAGATTGCCCGATCAAATCTGCGAAATTATTCTCGATACTCCAGAGATGAAATATACGAGTTTTGTCAGAAAGAGAGGGAGGGAGAGAGAGAGAGAGAGAGAGAGAGAGAGAGAGAGAGAGAGAGAGAGAGAGAGAGAGAGAGAAACGGATTATGGGCCCGAGGGGCCTCTCAAAGGCCAACACAGAATTATTAAAAAGCGTATCGTCACTCGAGCTCATTCTACACAGACATGAGAATTGGAATTAAATTATTATTATTATTATTCAGTCTTTTTGTTAATTCTATTCAGCTGTCGGAATTTTTCGAATTCTTCAAAAGCGTCCATTTTGAGATTGCCCGATCAAATCTGCGAAATTATTCTCGATACTCCAGAGATGAAATATACGAGTTTTGTCAGAGAGAGAGGGAGAGAGAGAGAGAGAGAGGGGGAGAGAGAGAAACGGATTATGGGCCCGAGGGGCCTCTCACGAGCCAACACCATTTTTAAAAAGCGTATCGTCACTCGAGCTCATTCTATACACAGTATAACATGAGAATTGGCTCTCACGAAGTCCCAAGACGCCAGATACGAAGCGTCGTGACATGAAACGTGTAGAGGTGAATTCCTTGCTCTCTCGATAAATTGCCGCATACAATTTTCATTGTCTATGCGAGAAAACTCTCTCTCTCTCTCTCTCCTTGTCTTATTCGCTTCATCATCACAAAGCGCAATTCATCCGAGCCAATTTTGTTCCGTTAAATCCAGTTATAACGATCCAATCGAACGAGAAGCGAGCAAGGGTAAGAGGGAGGGGAAGGTGGAGGAAAGTTCCATTTTGCTCACGATCTCGGCCATGATGATGAATTTTTCATAATTCGTGCTCGGAATTTTGGTCAGCAACAAATTTTTACGATACACGTAATTTTATCGGTAAACTTTGCTTGACATTTGTTTTTTTTTCCAATCAAATTTTCCACGTCTCGTTTACGCTCTGGTTTGGGTGGTATTTTTTTTTTTTTTTTCGTTGAGTACGTGCTCATGCAGACTGGCCACTTCCGGTGTTCAACGCGTCATTCGAGGTAGACCGAGAGAGAGAGGGAGAGGGGGAGAGAGAGAGAGAGAGAGAGAGAGAGAGAGAGAGAGAGAGAGAGAGAGAGAGAGAGAGAGAGAGAGAGAGAGAGAGAGAGAGAGAGAGAGAGAGAGAGAGACAGAGAGAGAGAGAGAGAGAGGAGAATGAATGAAAGAGGAAATGCTGAATATATTTTCCAGAGGATATACTCCATCCCATCTTATCTGATGGTGAAATTTAATTGTTTCCTCGAGTCGAGCACTTTTGTCTCGAATATTCATTGCCTAGAAACAAGAGAGCAAGAGGATACATTGATTTTTTTTAATTTTTTTTTTAATTGTGCGAAGAGAAAAACGAGCCAAATCGCCATAACAAATCTCACGTCTTTGTGGATAATGTTCCGCATCGATGGAGTGCGAGAGGTAAATTAGAGAAAATGGATATGAGAAAGAGAAAGAGAGAGAGAGAGAGAGGACGAGGCGGAAGAGATTCATCGACTATAAGTAAACGGCAATCTCCTCGCGATTAATAAAACATTTAATCGAGCCACGAGATCACCGAAAAGTGGTATCTAATTTAACGGTAAATCGTTATCCAGGATGCCAAAGCTCGTAAACAATTTTCCTCCCTACCTCTCGCCTCCTCCTCATCGATCACTCGAATTATATCAAGCACAAAAGATTCTCTCTCTCTCTCTCTCTCTCTCTCTCTCTCTCTCATTGAATAATTAACTTCCTGCTTTACTGATTCTAAAAAAATAAAACAAAAATCAAATTATTAATATTTTCTCTGGCATTGTGAGAATTATTCGAATCCGACATTTAAAATAAATTATAATCCTAGAGATGAAACTTGAGCGTTGCATCGTAAATTAAAATTAATTATCTCCGGAGAATGTTGGGAGAGTGTGAGGGTCGAGCATAGCGGGCGGAAAATATCACTTTCAATCGTGCTTTCAATGCTCGCACCTCGCAGAGCATTTGCTTTTCTCTCTCTCTCTCTCTCTCTCTCTCTATCTTGCCTATTACTTGGTAGATCTCGCTCTCTCTCTCTCTCTCTCTCTCTCTCTCGCTGTCTTCCCTATTACTTGGTAGATCTTGAGAAAGAGAGAAAGAATGAAACTTTTGCTTAACGGTGAGTATATTCGTGGACTCCTATGGTAAATCAGAGGACACGCGTGTAGCTTGATACACGAGAGTAAAAGAGAGAGAGAGAGACAGAGAGACAGAGACAGAGACAAAGAGACAAAGAGACAGAGAGAGAGAGAGAGAGAGACAAAGAGACAGAGAAAGAGAGAGAGAGAGAGAGAGAGAGAGAGAGAGAGAGAGAAAGAGAGAGAGAGAGAAAGAGAGAGAGAGAGAGAGAGAGAGAGAGAGAGAGAGAGAGAAAGAGAGAGAGTCCATACGGTTTTCTATATCGTCATGCACTTTGTACAGCTTGAGCGTGTTTCATGACATGCAGCAGTACACACACGATAGGCAGTCAACCAACCACAAATGCACACACGAATTTACCGCTCTCTTCAACATTTATTTATAGTCTATGGTACAATACATGAAGAAATTACAGTTATCAAAGGACGAATTCAGCCGTCTTATCGCTTCCGATGGAATGCAATGTGAGCTCTGGACTCTCTCTCTCTTTCTTACTCAGGAGGTTTTGGTATTTCCGTTCGTGAATGAGGAATTTTGTATATACCAGCAGCATTAGTCTAACCTAAATTATGGCGGAATAAGATATATGTCTCTATGGATGCCATTATTATTAATAATGCGCGAGACAATAAACTTTTCTACAACAAAATGGACGCGAATTATTTAAAAAAAAAACGCATCGTTACATTCAATTGCAGATTTAAACGGGTATACGACATGCTACCAGCGACATCTGACGAGCGTTTTCCGACTCAATTGTAAAGGCTAGTCAAAGAATTCAGTTGGAAACCCTCGAAACGGACAATCGTACGTCAATAATCAATTAAAAAATAATAATCATGTCTACCGAATGCCTATAACGAGGCACGACTCGATTGTAGATTCAAGCGGGCGTGGAATATACAACTAGCGACATCTGACGAGCGTTTTCCGACTCAATTGCAGACTCTACCTCATTTTCGGGCATTTTTAGGGCATTTTTGGGGGAAATAATGGGAAGGCATCGAGAATGGGACAGGCGAGAGTTCAAAGAACTCAAAAGCGTAGCGAATATTATAATAAATATTATTTAAAAAATCAAAATTTACAGTCATCGGAAAATATACTCACATGGTCTGTATCGACTATGTCGATGTATTGTGTTCAGCACATTATCAGGCGAAACTCATTGATGATCTACAAACGCGTTGATTCTGCTTGCCCATTATTCTGAGTATTTTGATGTTTGTCTGCAAGAAAAATATTTGTAAATTTTAATAAATGTTTACGTGCAGTTTAAATATTACTTAATACTTAAAATTTTCATGAATTTCGAGTTTCGTGCCCCCCCCCCCCCCCCCCCCCTCCACCCCAATATAAATTCTACAATTGAACGTTATAAAAATGAATAATAATAACTGAACGTTTATTGGCAACTCGCGTCAATCTTCATGATAATTTAACACATTCGACGAGCTAAAGTCCTCAATTTTTTTTTGTTTTATTGCGGATACGCTGCCTTGCATCGGCTCCCAAAATTTGTAGTTCTGCACGTGATAGAAATTTATGCACTGTAGAGAAATACAATCGCAATAATGAATGAATTTTGTAGATTTTGTTTATTTGTTAATTTCCAGTTTTGGGCTTGAATTGTTTATTTGATAATTCGACGCTTCGGTAAAATACTGAAAAATGGAGGAATGGATAAAATTTGTGATCGTTGAATCTCTCGAATCTCAGAAATATCATAATGGGAAAGAAAAAAAAAAATGTTCGAGCCTTTTCGCGTTATCCGTAACTTACTCGCTATGATGAGATCGACTATCGCTTTGTCCTTTTGTATGTGAAAAGCAGTCAGGAAGAAGAATAAACTTCCTAGAATATCGACGAATATCGTGAGATATAGAGCATACTGCAAAGAGTGAAATTCTGCCAAGGAATCTTGAATGGCCGTAACATTGGCGATATCGGGAGTTCCAATGACCGACGAGGAACTCGTCAAAATTGGCTTGAGAGCTTCTGACATCTAATCGGAAAAAAACACGTTAAAATTTGAAACGACAAAAACTTGTAATAAACAAAAAAAAAAGAAAGAAAAAAATCGAAATTTTGCGTGTTTTATACTTACAACTCCTATGAAATAGGGACTACCAGCGTCACCGAACGCGTGGGCGACCAATATTTGAAAAGCTTCGGCGGTGGCTCTTCTCGTGGGAATTATCACATACTGAAACATTGCGGATTAATCATAAAAATTGGGATGAGGAAAAGCGACGAATTTATGTGAAATAATAACTGAATAGCACAATATAATGATAAAAAATTGGTTAAAGTTCATTTGAGTTCATAATAATATAATGATAAAAAATAATTTAAAGTTCATTTGAATTTAAGATTGTTAATATTTCGACAAAAATAATTAATAACGTATTAATCATAAAAATTGGGATGAGAGAGGAAAAGCGACGAATTTATATGAAATAATAAGTGAAGAGCATAATAATATGATAAAAAATCGGTTAAAGTTCATTTGAGTTCAAGATTGTAAATATTTCGAGAAAAATAATAATAGCAAATAAAATTTTGAAAAAAAAAAGGATCGTGAAACTCACCAGCAGCATATCAGCGACAATTGGCCAATTGAGATTCAATGCCAATTGTCCAAAAAATACGAGAATGTAACAGGAGATTGAATGACTGCTAGCAATAAGAACAGCAGATAGTAATAATGGACCACTGATGAGAAGACCAACCGCGCATATGACCGGATCAGCTTTATGCCAACGAACACGAAGTTTTTGTGCCATAATTGAGCCAAGAGGTACGCCAATCAATCCCGCGAGCATCGCTATTAAGCCAAATTTGTACGAGACACTAAAAAAAAAAAAAGAAACAAAATAGAAATTATTTCGTTTCCCCGATTTTCAATCTGAGAAAAAAAAAAAAAAAACAAAAAGGATATTCACTCGTTAATGTCAACTTTTTGGCCATTTGACTGAATCTCCAATCCAAGGTGAAGAAATGTTGGTCCCCACCAGGTCATCGCACCACCAACGAAAGCTACGCACGTGAATCCAACTGTGGAGAGCATAAAGCTCGGGCTAAAATTTTAACAAAAATTAACCCTCGATGTACAAAAATTGCTCTTTCGTGTCCGGTCGATGCAATTTATCTCCCAAATTATTAATTATTCTTCGATAATTAAATCATAATAAATTTATTTTTTTTTCTCCAAAATAAAGTACAGCCAATTATTCTACAAAGTTCAAAGGATTTAGGAATTTTTTCGAACCACTTTGAATAGGGGAAAAGATTCGTAAAACTCGAAAAGCCCATTTTTGTATGGACCTTGTATCAGGTGCAATTTTTCATACGGTGTGGAAAGGGTTAATAAATTTCGATTTGAGAGGATAAACGAAAAAATGGTGGCAAAGTCATTTATTCTACAAAGTTCAAAGTACTTAGGAATTTTTTCGAACCACTTTGAATAGGGGAAAAATTTCGTAAAATTCGAAAGGCCCATTTTTGCATGGGCCTTGTATCAGATGCCATTTTTCACTTGGTGAAGTTAAGATTTGAGAGTATAAATGAAAAAATGGTCGCAAAACGATAAAAAATAATAATAATAATAATAATTTGTATCAGAAATAAATTTTGGCATACTTTTTAAGCAGATTTTTCACATCCTTTCCCCACGTTGTACTGGCTATATGAGAGCCTCCCTCTTTCTCACCTCTGACCGGATCTTTGACGACGAAGAGAATGAGAATAATTGCCAAAATTCCAAGCGCTGGTGTTATCCTGAGGCCCCATTGCCAGGCTCCCATTATATGAGCTGTTTCACCACTCGTGATGTATCCAAGACCGCTGAAAAAAATATTAATAATTTTTATAAACTTTAACGATGTATTTTTGTTATTTTTTTTTTTTTACTGCAAACGATCGCGGTTATCACCATTGTGATTGATGCTCGGAGACGCAATAAAATTGGCAATCATTTGCGATTAAATATTGGTACTTAATTGGCAAAATATATTTTCGTTGTATCGTTATAACGACGACGCGAACCTTCCTACTGGTATGGCAAAGTAAAATAATGCCAGCATCTTGGATCTTGTGTCTTTGACAAATAAATCGCTAATTATCGTCGGTGCTATCGTCGAGTAACTCGCTTCGCCGATTCCAACGAAAGTTCGAAATATCAGAAACCACGCGAATGTCTGAAAAAAATTGTTCAGCATTTTTTCTTCATACAAAACTCTACAATTTTCGTATTATTGATAAATAATTATACCGAAGGAATTAAAATTCAAATAAAAAAATTGTGCGATGTTTTATGGTGAAAAAAAATCTCTTGAGGATTTTTACCTTCATGTAAGAGCCTACGATAGTGGTCAAGCACCATAGAAAAACTCCACAACTCATGATTATTTTTCTGTTGTAACGATCACCGAGATAACCAAATAATGGAGCAAATATCATGTAACTGACTATAAAGGCAGTTTGAAGCAGCCCACCGCTATCATTATGAATTCCAAAATCTTTCTGTATATCTTCGAGAATTCCTGGAAAAATAAACTTCTCCTCCTTCTTCAAACTTATTTATTTTATTATTATTATTATTATTATAATTTTCAAATTCGAGAAAATTGATCGGTGAGAGGAGAGAATTGAATTTACGAGTGGATGAAATTTATTTACCAGCGACCGTTGTACGGTCCATGTAATTGATAAGATTTACGAAGCATAATACGATAACGGTGGCCCATTCTTTCGCCGTTATGACCCCCTTAATTGACGATATTCCGTTTATTTCGTTTGGACTCGTCGTCGACGTTTCCTGATTAACATTTACGATGGGATTTTCATGTGAAATATTTTGTGGAATTTTCGTTTCTGTCATATTTTTCATTTCTCTCGCGAGAGAAAGAGAGAGAGAGAGAGAGAGCAGCGTCGATTTATTTTCGCGCGCGCGATCTCTGGGCTCGTAAAAAAAAAAAAAAAAAAGCTTCTCCCTGTTTTTTTTCTTCTCTATAATAAATCGCAAAATCACAATCAAATCTGTCACTTTTTCGGAATAATACTCCAAGTAACATAACCGTATTCTCGCACATCTGTGATTTTTCAATTAAACTGACAAGAGACGAGCTCTGGGACGCTTAATATTGCCATTATTCCCAACACAATTTCCTTAAATGTGAACAAAAATCGATAAATCGACATTTAAAAAATTATTTTCTTCATATTTAACGAATTATCGCGCCTTCGAGATTATTTTATACGCGTATATTTTTTCTCCTTATATCGGGAAAATAAATGCTGTAGCTATAGGCATATCGATGATATCGCATTTTTGTTTCTCTCACGAAGCCATAAACACTTTGTGGCGATTGTGACGTCATCGACAACGTAAATTTCGCTCCACGATGATGACGTCACGGAGAATGTATCATCGCGTACAGCATATATATATATATATATATGTGTTCGGTCTCGCTCGATGTATACATAAGCGAGAAATTCTTCATTCCTTCAGTTAATTCTTCCAAGCCAAAATTAACGGTCACAGATGAAGCCGAAAATAGCAAAAATATTTCCAGATATATATATGTACAGAATGGCTCTCTCGCAAAAGATTCGAGAATCAATGGAATACGAGAGAGAGAAAGAGAGTGAGGGAAGAAGAGAAAGAATAAGGAAGAAAAGAGGAAATAATCCACCAAGAATAATTCCAACAGTTTCCGGGGAGATTGTGTTTGTGTGCAGCGCACACTTTGATTCCTATAAATGTCTTGGAAAAATGTTGTCCTGAGAGAAAACCCAATGAGGCATTTTAATTGCGTTATAATACGTTTTACGAGGAGAGACAAAGACGAGAAAAAATTCACGAGATTGAAGCTTTACGAATAATTTGTCCATAATTGATGCAAGTAAAACAATTTAATAGGTAAAATTATACTGATAGTGAGAGAACAAAAAAAATGTAATCAACTGCAAGTGAATTGAGTCTAGAGTCGCAATTAGCAGAAAGAAAAATTCTTCTCGTCGGTTATACCAACTCTCGTTCTTCTTCGTGGCATTCGTAAAAACTTGAATAACAAAAAAAAAAACCTCAGCCTTCTCTTCAAACTCTGCAATTTTTCTCGGTGCTATAAACGAGCTCATCCCATTTTTATAGCTCGATTCATTTTTTTTTCCAATATTAATACAAAGAAAAACAAACTCTAAAAAATGACAAACTCTAAAAATGGCCTTTTTTTTTGCTTTGCATGATTCTTTTCGGTGCTATAAACGAGCACATCCCATTTTTATAGCTCGATTAATTTTTTTTCCAATATTAATACAAAGAAAAACAAACTCTAAAAATGGCCTTTTTTTTTGCTTTGCATGATTCTTTTCGGTGCTATAAACGAGCACATCCCATTTTTATAGCTCGATTAATTTTTTTTCCAATATTAATACAAAGAAAAACAAACTCTAAAAAATGACAAACTCTAAAAATGGCCTTTATTTTGCTTTGGATGATTCTTCTCGGTGCTATAAACAAGCACATCCCATTTTTATAGCTCGATTAATTTTTTTTCCAATATTAATACAAAGAAAAACAAACTCTAAAAAATGACAAACTCTAAAAATGGCCTTTTTTTTGCTTTGGATGATTCTTCTCGGTGCTATAAACAAGCACATCCCATTTTTATAGCTCGATTAATTTTTTTTCCAATATTAATACAAAGAAAAACAAACTCTAAAAAATGACAAACTCTAAAAATGGCCTTTTTTTTGCTTTGGATGATTCTTCTCGGTGCTATAAACGAGCATATCCCATTTTTATAGCTCGATTAATTTTTTTTCCAATATTAATACAAAGAAAAACAAACTCTAAAAAATTACAAACTCTAAAAATGGCCTTTTCTTTGCTTTGGATGATTCTTCTCGGTGCTATAAACGAGCACATCCCATTTTTATAGCTCGATTATTATTTTTTCCAATATTAATACAAAGAAAAACAAACTCTAAAAAATTACAAACTCTAAAAATGGCCTTTTCTTTGCTTTGGATGATTCTTCTCGGTGCTATAAACGAGCACATCCCATTTTTATAGCTCGATTATTATTTTTTCCAATATTAATACAAAGAAAAACAAACTCTAAAAAATGACAAACTCTAAAAATGGTTTTTTTTTGCATTGGATGATTACTGAAACGAAACGAAGAATTTAAAAACATTGGACAGAGCTGTGATCATTGAGTATTTATCAATTTGTCGGAAAGGCCAGTTCTGCTTCCTGCTTTTAATCGAGTACAAGTTGCAAATGGTACAAGGAGGAGAGTCGCTACCGTCGAGAGTCCTTTTGCTTGTATTGTTTTTATTTTTTTATAGATATATGGTATGGTATGGTATCGTATATGGGTACATATATACATATATATATATATATATATATATATATATATATATATATATATATATATATATACAAAATGGTCTTACACGGAGTCGCGCGTGCGTTAACTCAGTCGCTCCTGATGATCAGTGATTTACCGTCCTGGGCACACGAGTCCTTGGCAATTGGTCCCTCTCTCTCACTCTTGTTCTCTCTATCACTTAAACTCGTCCTGCGTGCAGTTTGCCAAAGCCTAACTGGAATGAAAATCACCGTTACACGATGTAAGAGAATCCAAGAAGAGAAGAATAAGAGAAAATGACAAAAAAAGAAAAAAACAGTTCGCAAGAGCCTTACCGATATTATTATAATTTTAATAATCATCCAACGCCACACAACCTGCTTGTATTATTAGCTTCGCTCGTTTCTCCATCGTAAAATCGATTAAGAACTTTCGATCCTGTTATAGTTGCGGGATTTTCGCGATGAGAGTATTACAAGACGCATATAGTATGCGCGATGTTGCGTGACAACCAAGCATATCCTTTGAGTTTCTTCCTTCTTCTTTTTTTTCTTCTTTTACTCGCTCGTTTGTATGACGTAGCAGGGCAGAGTACCGGGACAAGTGCTATCATACCAATATCGAATTACTAAATTATTACTCGGCACATACTACGATGAGAAGCAGAAGTGAAGAAAATGAGAGGCGATCTAGTAATAATACGTGACATATATATATATATATATAGAAAATATATTCCATACATATATATATAGCAAAATATTTATCGCTGATGATAATCATCTCGGCAAACTCATTCTTGACTTCCTGGCTCACTGCGAGGAAACTCCTCGGACACTCCTTATGACCTTTCTCTCTCTCTCTCTCTCTCTTCGATCTTGGGTCAGATTTTTTTTTAAGGATAACAGAATATAAAACCGGTCATGAAATTTATCGCTTTGGCTCTTATCATGAGATAAACTCGTAGTGAACTTTGCATTACAGTTAGAATTTCCGAATTGGAGGATCAAATTAAATAATTTTATATGTGACAACGCGAGTTTTAATCGAGGGATGTGAGAGTTAAAAATAAATAATAAAAACATTACATTGAGGCTTATCAGGATCGTCGCGTGTTGCATCGTCTCTTCAAGGGTTACAAATTCTCTCTCTCTCTCTCTCTCTCTCCATCCCTACCGCCCGCCTTCACACACACACACACACACCCAAACGCGCGCGCGCGTGACATACAGACACACGTGCGCGCACACATACGCAAACGCGCGCGCAAGTATCAAGGCGCACGCGCAAGTATGAAGGCGAGTCTCATTCGCAAAAGCACATAAAGAAGAAACTTGCGAGGAAACGAGTACCTCGGGCATGGCGAGGGTCACAGACCTTTCTTGGGCAAGAATTACTACAGATGGCCGTTGAGAATATATCCTCGGACTCGCAGGGTATATTATCCACACAGAGGATTTTATCCATACTCGCAAAAAGATCCACGGAGGCTAAAAAAGAAAAAAAAAAAAAAAGTAGAAGAAACACCAGTTAATTGAAAGTTGCGGCTAGGAAGAAATCGTCAGAATGGTGTTTGACTACACTGTCAGATGGCGACAGTGCGTCAATCCAGAAAAACTATAAATTTTTTTTTTTTTTTTTTAATTAAAATTTATTTTAAAAAATTGTCTTTTTTTCTTATGCACTCTCGAGCATTTTTTCTTCCAACTATTCCATATTCTCGAGTTGGCTCATATCAGTCTCTCGTGCTTATTGCCGCGGTCTCGTGGAACAGTGCAGCGAAGCGAGAGTGGAGAATACACTCTCGAAAGGATATATATATATATATATATCCTTTCGTGAGTGTATTCTATATATATATATATTCTTTCGCGAGTGTATTCTATATATATATTTCCTTTCGAGAGTGTATACTATATATATATATATATTCTTTCGTGAGTATATTCTATATATATATATCCTCTCGTGAGTGTATTCTATATATATAGTAGTAGGCACAGTAGCGAGTGTACGCGAGTTTACTTGCATTACTCGGGACAAAAAACTACGGTGTCTCATTTTACTTCTGCTCTATCATTGAGCTCTTTCGAGCTCATACCAAACCCATCGGGCTTGACCATCAAAGTCTATGAAAAATTTCAGACTCATTTTCAAACTCGGGAGATTATTTGAAATACAATTTTTTTTTTTTCATTTCATGAAAAATATAAATGAATAAAATATATTGAGAAAAAGTAGAGCTGGTATGGATAGGATAGTAGTATGGAGAACTGGCTGTTATTGCAGAGTAAAAAGACCAGAGGGCTGAATAATAATAGTCGAGAGTCCAGAAAAAAAAACCAACATAAAGAACTGCGAGATTTTTCCATGACATTTCGTTCGGGAACAAATTCACAAAGCACGTGTAATATTTTTTTAAATTCTTTTTATAGTGAAAGTGAATATTAATTTACTCGTTATTTGGCCAACGTTAGGAGAAGAAAAAAAACAAGAAAAACAAAGTAAAAGGGGCGGGGATGAGCTTGTCATGATTTTCTCTTTCGGGAACAAATTCACAGAGCACGTGTAATATTTTTTGAATTCTTTTTGTAGTGAAAGTGAATATTAATTTACTCGTTATTTGGCCAACGTTAGGAGAATAAAAAAAAACAAGAAAAACAAAGTAAGAGGGGCGGGGATGAGCTCGTCATGCTTCCAAGGTCCAGGCAAAAAAAAAGCCAACAAAAAGAAATGCGAGAATATTTTCCCATGACATTTCGTTCGGAAACTAATTCACAAAGCACGTGTAATATTTTTTGAATTCTTTTCATAGTGAAAGTGAATATTAATTTACTCGTTATTTGGCCAACGTTAGGAGAAAAAAAAACAAGTGAGAGGGGCGGGGATGAGCTCGTCATGCTTCCAAGGTCGAGGCAGTCAACGAGCGTGCATCACCTTTTAAACAATCAAGCACATATTCTTCCCAAGAACCCAACTCCCCCATTTTTTTTCCTCACCAATAAGAGTTTGAAATGTTTCCATTTTTTATTTCTCTTCGCCACGAAAATTAATTTTTTCCAAATTTTTCTTTTTTTTTTTCAGTACAGAGCAAAGTTCGATGCTCCAAGGATCTTATGGAGGTTGACATTGTCAGAAGTAGCCCAAACGCGAGGATATATCTCCAGCAATTAAAGGACTATCCAGGTTATATTTTTGGTTTTTTCGAAAAAATTAACAAATAAAAATCTTCGCGAGGATTATTTACGTAATTGGGCAGATTTGTTGCTTTTCTATCGTCTCAAAAATTCATCAGTCCCTCCCCTCCCCCCAACGCGCACTCGACAGACACGCGAACTTGCTCAGCCGGTAACAGAATTCTCTGACTCGCTATCAATGATTTTCAGTATTTTTAGCGAGCGCCAGTCTCTGAGATCTGCGACTTTCTCCAGGATCATCTCGGCAATTGGCTGTCGCTGGTTAACGACAGTGACAATTGTCGCTAACGAGTTTGAGAATCCTGTTACAGGCTGGATAAAAGAGTCTTAATGGCGTCTACTTTCCATGTTCTACATTACTCGCCTGGGTTACCGTGCCAATAACAGTCCTCTGAGCCTTTTTTTTTCTCATCCCACATTTTCTCGTTCCACTTGTTAACGATTTTGCTTTTTTTTTTTTTTCTTAATTTTTGTCATCCTCAACGCTCGTTTCTTCTCTGAAATATTCCAGACGGAGCGTGCAAGCCTACATTGAGGAATGGCATCGCCACCTTTAGCCTGCCACTCGACGAAAAAAACCTGTCGAGATGCGGAATTTCCCGGGTCGTCAATAAAATGACGGTAAGGACGTTTTTCCTTTTATTTTTATTCTTTTTTTGCGGACGACGAACGGTAAGGACATTTTTCCTTTTTTTTGTTCCTGTAATGTAAAACTTGATTTTTTAATCATTTTTTTTGGCTAAATTTAAAACTTTTCACAGGGTCAAAAAGTTCACTATCATCGAATCGTGGTTGAGGATCTTTTTTTTTGCCTGTGATGTAAAACTTGATTTTTATTATTTTTTTTGGCTAAATTTAAAAGTTTTCACAGGGTCAAAAAGTTTACTATCATCGAATCGTGGTTGAGGATCTTTTTTTTTGCCTGTGATGTAAAACTTGATTTTTATTTTTTTTTTTTGGCTAAATTTAAAACTTTTCACAGGGTCAAAAAGTTCACTATCATCGAATCGTGGTTGAGGATCTTTTTTTTTGCCTGTGATGTAAAACTTGATTTTTTAATTATTTTTTTTGGCTAAATTTGAAACTTTTCACAGGGTCAAAAAGTTCACTATCATCGAATCGTGGTTGAGGATCTTTTTTTTTGCCTGTGATGTAAAACTTGATTTTTATTATTTTTTTTGGCTAAATTTAAAAGTTTTCACAGGGTCAAAAAGTTTACTATCATCGAATCGTGGTTGAGGATCTTTTTTTTTGCCTGTGATGTAAAACTTGATTTTTATTATTTTTTTTTGGCTAAATTTAAAACTTTTCACAGGGTCAAAAAGTTCACTATCATCGAATCGTGGTTGAGGATCTTTTTTTTTGCCTGTGATGTAAAACTTGATTTTTTAATTATTTTTTTTGGCTAAATTTGAAACTTTTCACAGGGTCAAAAAATGTATTATCATCGTATCGTGGTTGAGGAACCTGCCGAATCGAGCAAAAGCACATTTAAAGTTAAATGCACCGTGACAGAAGTTACACTTCAGCCGGAAACTACGAGAGGTCTCAATCATACGGTCTTGAGAAGAAGCGTACTTCCTGTAGGATTTCAGGAGGCCGAGTAAGTCGAGAAAACTTTCAATCAAAATTAGAAAAATTAAGAAAAAAAAAAAAAACAAAATGGCGTACCTTGTCATCTTTGGGCAATAAAAATACTGCTGAGGAGCCTTGTAACCGATTTTCAAAATGGAGAATCGTTGCGTAAATCAACCTCGTGTCATGCGTGTGCACATTTAGACTTGGAGGGGAGGGGAGTGTAGCTCGACTTGGTCACGCACGAGAACGAGATTTAACGAGTCAGCTCGGCCAACGATTTCACGAACTTCGCTCTGATACAGAAAAAAAAATTGTTGGGTTACGTTTAGGGGGAGGAGGATTTAGTAAATTGACCGGTAACATGAGCAAACTCAAATGAATGCATTTAATCAAGAATATACATACACGATCCTTTTCATAGAATTTGCTGAAACCTGAGAAGATTGCACGCTCTTTGGCCTTTTTCTTCTTCTTTCTCTTCTTCACTTCAAAGTATTCAAAATCTGTTAATTCTGCGCCTCGTTTGCTTTTTCATCTCATGAAATGTGGCGAACGTCCGTGACTGGAAAAAAAAAAGCTTTGAGCTCGTAACCCAGATTTTTCCATAAATGATCGTAAATTTTTTCTCCAGAACGAAAATTCTCCTGGCGAAGTGAAAAAAAAAAGTTGCATTCCATCAACGAGATGCGGTTCGAAATGTGGTCGTTTTTTTTTTCTCATCCTCTCGGGACTCGGACAAATCTGCTCCTGTAATAATAATAAAATTGAGAATAAATTTGAAAATTTGATTTTTCTTCGGTTTATCGGTATATATATATAATTTTTTTATATCATAAGAACGCCATTATATATATATATATATATACATAATAGCGTTATTTTATAGCGTTATATATATGAAATAGCGTTCTTATAATACAGAAAAATGTTCTCGGTATGCTCGTCATGCTCGCTGGACACGCGTGAGAGACCATATGATTTATTAAAACGTTCCAGTTTAACATGAACGATCTTTAAGGCCTCTGACACGTTTTTTTTTCCACCATCATTCTCAAGGTTTTTCAAATGGATTTTATACCGTTTTACAGGACAGACGATATCGGAGAAATTGCAGGATCTGCTCCGGCACCGAGTTTAGGAGTTGGGGTGAGACAAGGAGGAACTCTCGTTACTGGTGAGCTCAATGTCAGTCCTGGCACTCCATTGCAAATGGAAATATTTTTGGACGAAACGTCATCACCGATTTATGGTCTTCTCGTGACTTATATGCAAGTGACAGACACCAAAACTCAGGAGGAAACGATTATTTTTAATGGGTAATGCGAATGACAATAATTTATTAATAAATCGTTCGATTTGATTGTAACTTTTTTTTTTTTCCACTTAATTTCAAATTGGTATTTTTTGACCTTTATTTCGCGCCATTACGTATACAAAATGCTTGTTGCGGCCATTTTTTTTTATGGTTGTGAGGCGCTCCAGAATTTATTTAAAAAAAAAATTCTCTCAATGTTGAATCGATTTTGACAGCAGCCATGAAATATTATTCGATTTTTCAAATTTCTGACCACGTCAGCCATTTTTCTATAATTTCCAAATTATATAGATATATAATTATTAATTATAAAAAAAATTATATATATAATTATTAATTATAAAAAAAAATTATATATATAATTATTAATTATAAAAAAAATTATATATATAATTATTAATTATAAAAAAAAATTATATATATAATTATTAATTATAAAAAAAATTATACATATAATTATTTAAACAAATTTCAGTTGTTCCGTGGATCCTTATCTGTTTGAAAATTTTAATACGGTCGATGGCGATTTTTTGACCGCTAAATTTCGAGCATTTAAATTTCCCGAGAGCACTTACGTTCAATTCAGGGGAACCGTCAATGTTTGCCTCGACAAGTGCCAAGGGGTGAGTTTATTTTTATATTTTTTCAATTATTCGAATATTTCAGAAAGTCCCAAGTTTTATTTTTCAAATTTATCGCAGATCGAATGCAGCAATGGCCATATAGGATTTGGAAGAAAAAGACGAGCAATTTCGATGTCTGGAGCTGAACAAAACAAATTATTCGAAGTTACAATGTCGACGTTTATCAAAGTCGATTTTGAGGGTGACGAAATGATAGATCAAGGTTTGTGATTATTTTTTTTCCCTCCCTCATATTCATATTTTCCATGGATTTTTGGGGGCCAAAAGAGGGGAAGGAAATAAAAAAATGGGTAATTTTTTTTTGACAGCACTCTCGGAATTCATCAGGAGAGGAAAAAATAGGACAGGCGAGCGATCGGTTATTGGCGAGGAAGTTAGAGAACAATTCATATACAAGGAAGAATTATTTGCTAAAAGTTCCGGAAACATCATTACAGCCTGGAATTATTTTCTCGCGTTATTATGTCTCTTAAAAATTTTCCAAATCAACCAATAGCTGCGAAAATAATGTAAGAAAAAAAAAAAGTCTCGCAACTTCAAACCACTTATGTGATACTAAAATAAATTAAAAATCATTTCGTAAGGAATAGAAGTCGTGACGAGACGAATCACAAACAAACAAAAAAATTGCCATGATTTTATCCGATGGCTCGGAAAAAATTGATGAAAAACAAAAGATGGATTCGCAATTTTTATAAAAAAATATACATAAGAAAGGAAGCGAATCAAGCAAACATACTCAAAGATCTCTGCGCTCTGCGACCGCCATATTTTCTCATAAAACTTAAATATAATAATCGAATAAAGAAAATTTGACCTTTGCGCGCGGAGAGATCCGAGGAGAACACCTAGTCGTACGACAAAGCGTAACAGTTTGACACGTGAAACGCAGAAAAAAAAAAAAAAAAAAAACGATTAATATTAACAATTTTATTAACTATACAATTTATTATTAATTTTATTGTCAACTTTGCGCCTATCATTCATATCTAATTGTTCAATTTACGCGTGTAAGATAACGACGTAATAAAGCGAGAATAAGAGATAAGAGTTTTGCATTATTTTGCGTGGCGAAGGGTAAAAAAAAAAAGAAAATTTACAAAATTAGATAAAAAGTTGAATGAAAAAATATATTTTTTGATCTGTGGAATGTTGAGTGATTGACAAAAAAAAAAAAAATCTTTCAACTACATTCTAAAAACACCAAATTTGCTTTCTGGTATTGGAGCGTTCAACGAAGCAGCTAAACTCAAACCGATGACTTGTCTCGTATCGATCGGATTTATCACTCCGTCGTCCCAAAGTCTGAAACGAAAAAAGAAGAAAAATCAAAAAAATCAATCGATTGGAGAAATTTTGTCAATAATTTTTGCTTTTACCTCGCACTCGAATAATATGGACTACCCTCCCTCTCAAATTGTCTCACAATCGGATTCTTCAATTCATCCTCCTCCTCCTGCGTCCATGTTTTTCCATCACGAGTTTTCTGATCTCGCGTTATTTGTGCCATCACGCCAGCTGCTTGTTCACCTCCCATTACCGATATTCTCGAGTTTGGCCAAGAATAAAGGAATCTCGGTGAATATGCTCTTCCGCACATTCCTATTGTGTAAAAATTATAAATTATTAATAATATTACAGCGGAAAGAAGAGAAAAGAAAAAAAAAATTTAACCGTAATTTCCAGCGCCATAGGAGCCTCCAATGATGACGGTGATTTTCGGTACTTTTGCACACGCAACGGCCATTACCATTTTTGCACCATTTTTCGCAATTCCACCAGACTCTGCATCTTTGCCAACCATAAAACCTGAAATAAAGTTTTTCTCATGTTAGAAAATTTTTATATAATTTAATTTACGTATTTTATTAACGTAATGAGAAGGAAAAAGAAAATTCTAACCTGTGATATTTTGTAGAAAAACGAGGGGAATTTTTCTCTGAGCGCATAACTGAACAAAATGGGCGCCCTTGAGAGCACTCTCGGAAAATAATACACCGTTGTTGGCAACAATACCAACGGGATAGCCGTGAATTCTCGCAAATCCAGTAACAAGAGTTTCGCCATATTGAGCCTTAAATTCATCAAATTTTGAGCCATCGATGATCCTCGCAATGATTTGTTTAACGTCAAATGGCTTTTTTAAATTAGCACCGACGATTCCATAAATTTCATCGATTGCATGCACAGGCGGTTTAAATTTTTCATCAATAGTCACATCCGGTTGATTCGTTTTATTGAGATCTTTGACGATACGACGTGCCAGATGAAGAGCATGATTGTCATCAACAGCAAAATGATCCGTAACTCCCGAAGTTCTGTGTCATTTCAATACTCGCTATAAATTAATTCAATGCATCGCTCTCTCTCTCTCTCTCTCTCTCTCTCGATTTTTTTACAATTAATTTTATAATAATAAAAAAATAATCATTATCGATTACCGGCAATGTAGAGCAGCACCACCCAAATCTTCGGCACTGACTACTTCACCGGTTGAGGCTTTGACCAATGGTGGACCAGCCAAAAAAATTGTTCCCTGATTACCAATTATAATATTTTCGTCAGCCATTGCTGGCACATAAGCACCTCCGGCCGTACAACTTCCCATTACAACTGCTATTTGTGCTATGCCTTCTGCGCTCATATTTGCCTAAAATGTAAGAAATTTGTAAAAAAAAAAAAAAAAACGAAAATTCCTAATTTTCTTTTTATCTTTTTTTTTTTTTCACCTGATTGAAAAATATTCTTCCAAAATGCTCTTTGTCGGGAAAAACATCAGCCTGTCGTGGTAAATTTGCTCCACCACTGTCGACCAAATATATACAAGGAAGACGATTTTCTCTCGCTATTTCTTGGGCCCTCAAATGTTTTTTCACGGTAATGGGATAATAACTGCCACCTTTGACTGTTGCATCATTCGCAACGACGAGGCACACGTTTCTTCGTGGTGCAAATAATAATTGGATTAATTTTTTATTTAATTTTTTTCAGCCATTTTACTTTTTCTTGTACGATTTTTTTTTTTTTTTTTTTAATAATTATCATTACCCCTCGATTTTACCGAGTCCTGTGATTATCCCACCGGCTGGAACTTCCTCCTTGCCGTACATTTCAAAACCCGCTAATTGTGAAAATTCTAAAAATGGCGAGCCATCATCCAAAAGAGCGTCTATTCGATCTCGAGGCAATAATTTGCCTTTCTTCGTATGTCTCTCTCGTGCTTTTGGACCGCCACCTTCAACAATTTTTTCTACATTTTTTTTTAGCTCATCAACGACTTTTTTCATTTCTACATAATTCTCCTGAAATTAAATACACATTGAATGTCTCTCGTCTCATTTGAATAATATTTGAGGAGGGCAAACACGCTCTCGATAATTTGTATGAAGAAAAAAAAAAAAAAAACAAAACTCATACAAGAGATAAGAACAGAAGTTTTTTTTTCATACGCCAGCTCATCATCGCTTAGCTGTTCAATGACGCGCAACGGGCTGAGGTTAATCAGTTGAAAATATATTATTTACGATAATAAATTCGAATGTCGTAATCAGCCCGTTCAAACATATGAAATATAAACCCAAACGTGTAAAATACAAAATGTACGAATGTTCACGCGTGCTCGGTCGGTAAAGCAGAGTCGCGGATATATTTTTTTTTTCTTCATTCTAGATCGAATCGAGTAAATCGAAGTGATGGAAAATCGTAAGAGAAAGAATTTTGAAAGAAATTGAAGATAATCGGGCGTATTTCTAACCTGATAGATCGAAGATTTGGTATCTTGTGGACTGCCGATAACAGAGACTTCGTCATGATAATTTCTCGATAATGTACGAAAATTCCTCAATAAAATTCTGCTTCTTCTCAACATTTTGTGTTTTTGTTTTTTTGAATAGAAAAAAAAATTGAAACCTCACTGAGAGACAATATGGTCTCAACTGGCTACCTCGTGTATTGCCCAACAATACCCTGCCTGCGATAATGTCGCACATATTTCGATCATATCATAAATATTAAACGCAAAGCGACATCTCTAGTGAATATTTATCAGTTTTGGATATTCGAATTACGTCGTAAATATTTTTGAAGCGACATCTTCAGGGAATTTTGATTTAAAAATGGCTCCACCTTATCGACTGCTGAATAGTCGGAGATTGTACCAAATTTACAACTAAAATTCCAACTTTTTTTCGCTCTTTTTAGTCGTGAGGTGAGAAAGTTATTGAGAAAAATGGGCCAAAAGTGTAAAATGGATGTTTTCTTTTGAACGCTAAATAGGTGATGTATCGATTTGGAGGTAAAATTTAATTAGAGTTGTAAAATTAAGTCTTTCCTACAGTCGGTAAAGAAGATTTTTTTCATGACATCGCCAACGCGATGTCGCAATACATTTCCCCAAACGCCTTTATAGCGAGCAAAATATCCATAACAGAATATAGTAGAAAAGTTTGCACTAGTATTGGTTGTATCGTCGTCGTGTCGTCATATTATTCTGCTGAATCAAAGCTGACGAAAAAAAAACCTTTTGACAGTTCTCTCAGTCTTGTGTTCCAGAATATCACTTGAACGTTTGATAAAAAAAAATTTGTCCAATTGAGATAAAATATTTCAGGTAGAAAAAAAATCACATTACCAAGGAAACACAAAATGCCGGACTTGTCAGCAATAGCTCAATATCCCTTAAAGGTAAAAATCTTAACAAATGTAAAAAAAAAAAAAAAAATCTAAGACTCTCCCTGTGTAATTGTTGAGCTTTTCCACGCTCACAAAGCTCAATAATTTTTGTTAATTTCGTTTTTTTTTTCTAATTCAATCTACTTGTATTATAATTTTATTCCATTGCCCACTTGTACTAAAAATATATTTAAATATTAAGCCGGAAGTTCATATATAGCTTCGAGAAAAGAAAACATCACACCGAGGCCATTATGATAATGAGAATTTACAGCTCAAAAGAGAGGCAAATAAGTTGAGAGCATAAAATTGTTTCTTCCCCACAATGTTGGCCCATTTGGTCCTGTAATTATTCAACGAGTCATCTTGTTATATTATATAATGTGAGCGAGAGAGAGAGAGAGAGACTCGTTCAACTAGTTCGACGAGTTGCATGGCAAAAAACGAATCATTTTTTTTTACATTCGATAAATATTCTTTTTAATTTCAGGTCATATTTTCCATCCACTTGGTCCTGACGACATGGTGAGGAATTTAAAAAAAGAAATGAAATTCACCACAACCACGGGCAGGAATCATTGAAAATTTAGCTAAAATTTAATTAAATTCTTAACTTTCAGGGCCATCCAGGGAGATTGGTGTCCAAAATCTGTCATGTTTTACAATCTTCTTTTCTTCGTGTGTTTACTGTGGGCTATTCACAATATCGAGTCGGATGAGCCACTGCAGTTTGTGAGTTTTTAAATAAAATCGAGTGGCAAAAAAAAAAAAAAACTGACACAAGAAGCTGATAAAAATTTTAATGATGATTTTTAAAAATTTTTTTTCAGGCTCTGCTTATAAATGTATTTTCAATATTATTCGATGTGGTGACACTCGCTGTCAATTTTCCCGCTTGTAAGTATGGCAAAATTTTTTTTAGATCCAAGAGAGAATATCGTTGAAAACAAAAAAAAAAAAAAAACATCGTACAATAGTAAAAAATGAATTTAGTGCATTACGTGTACGAAATGACGAATTCTCTTGATTACTATTGTCCCCTCTCTTTCTCTCTGTCTCTCTGACCATGCTGCAGAAGAGATCTGTTATCTGTTTGATCGCGCCCATCAACTATTATCGTAGCAGGTGCGTCGGACAAGTTTAGCGCGGCGATCATGATAATAAACATGCTCGCACGCCTAGTCACCAGCAGTTTTCTTCTGAGGATCGGACAGGCCAGAGGTGGTACTTTGGCCACGATGTTTCCACCCGGTCCTAGTAGGGGTCAGTATCACCAAAATCCTTTTTATCTTTTCCTTCATGGAAAACATATATATATATATATATATATATATATATATATATATATATATGCACGGGTGGCCATTAAAATTACAACACTTGTAATTAAGATGTTTGACCCGATCCTAGTAGGGGTCAGTATCACCAAAATCCTTTTTATCTTTTCCTTCATGGAAAACTTTAATATCCCGGATACATCTTAAGATATATGAGACATATTTTGGGCCCAAAATATATCTTAGATATGCAAAGGATAGAAAATATTTTAATTTTTACGAAAATATTCATAGTCGAGACATTTTCAACATATATATTATTGTAGAATTCAGTAGCAGAGAGCAGTACGAGGACATATCTTATCCGGTAGTGCAAAATGCTGATTTTGCCGGAATCTAAAAAGAAGATGGAGGCATCAAAATACTCGGGAAGTGCCACTGGCCAAAGACCGAAAGAGGAGACAAAAAAAAAAAGGCTTCCCACTCTCGGCTGTACAGTTATTTATACATTGTGTTTTGTATAATTTAAAAAGAGAACAAAAATTAGATTACTAAATTTTCGAGATTGCTAATATTGTACGAAAAAAATCACTGAACTCGAGTGTCTTCCGTACGCGTCGCCATAAAATTTCTACGGGGACCCTCGAGTTGTTGATTTTTTTTTTTTATTCCTGAAAAATAATGTTTTTAAAATAGACTAAAATTATTATTATTTCTCTCGAATGTATTAACTTTTAGTTTTTTAGTAACAAGACATTTTGTCAAAAACAACAGTGTGATGGCTACATATCTCGTGTGTCAAACGAATCTCGATTTGAAATCTCAATTAAAATGGCCTCAACTCTGATTTTTTACTCGTCCACATCTCGTGTCAATCAAATTCTCACAATCACAAAGTATTGAAAGAAAATAAAAATAAAAGACGAGAACAATTCTCCAAAAACTGCAGAATTAAATTGTAAATTTCTGCATCTTTGTACTAATTTAAGACTAATAAAAAGAAAAAAAGAAAAATAAAGTGTTTTAACCTAAAAAAAAATTGCTCCAACGGACGAAAAATACAATATTTCTTAGAGTGGCTCCCGTTGAATTTTCAAATAATTCCCGCGCCTGAGAGAGACTCACGCGGCGAGAAATTGGAAAATAGAGGGAGCGAGCGAGCGAGCGTGTGTTTTGGGCTATGAGAGAGTCAATCTGTGAGCCGTTGATAATTTTCAGTAGTGTGCGTGACGTCGGTCGGGTGGCTCCGCGCGCGGTTCCACCGCGAAACCCGACAATCGCTGGATGTTCGGAAACATGGCGGCCAGCGACGACGAGCCGATGCATCTCTACGAGGTTTTTCAAAATTGCTTCAATAAGATTGCCAACAAGCAGCCCGGTGAGTGGGACAACATAGAAGCTCTTTCTTTCGTGCAGTTTTTTTTTCATTCCGTTTAACGAGTTCAAATTATCGCGTGTGTGTGTGCGCGACGTTAAAATTGTGGGCAACCTCGTGACGTTAAAAAAAAAAAAAAAAAAAAAAAAAAAAAAAAACCCCGTGGCAATTGAGAGTTAAACGTACTACGGAGCGGTGTCGTACCCAAGGAGTAATAGTAGTAACATCGCGCCTAGAGAGAGAGAGAGAGAGAGAGAGAGAGAATATTAATAGCGTGCGTGTGTGTTTTTTCGAGAAAAAAGTCCCTCTCCTCTTTCTTCCTGTCATGCTTTACGCCAAGTTCAAGAAAACGACGTCGAAAAAATGGCAAAACAGCGCTAACAGTGCTTGTGGATTTTTATCTTTCCTACCCACCTTTCTTCCCTTTTTTTATCCTTGAGATTTACCATTTATTCAATTATCTTCGATAAGCTTTTTTTTTTTTTTTTTTTGGTGGTGGACCGGCGTTCTGACGCCCTTGCGCGAAACTTCGCGTCGATCAGTTACGTCCACCCTCGAGACGCTTTTTCTCCATCAGCCAAAAAGCATCTCTCGCTCGCTATGTTTTGGTTCGCTTGTCAATGTGCCCGTACGGTGCTGCCCCTGCGGCGTTTTTCACGCATCCCTTCGGTCGTCTCCCCTCCCCCACTCCCTCTTTTCCGTGTTTTCTCGTGTGTGTGTGTGTGTGTGTGTGTAAGCGCGCGGGTGTTCGCCAAAATATCGAAAATTAACAATAACAATTACGACGTTTTATTTGATAAATAATATTGAGAAGGAAAAATAAAAAGTTTAGAACTTTTTTGTTTTTGTTTTTAATGCCATTTGAGCTTCAGTATTTGTTTCATGATCATACCTCGAGTTTCTTATATTGAAAACGTGTCAGTGTGTACAAAATTTCTTTATCAAACGAGTTTATCGAGGGGGAAGAAAAAATAACGAAAGAGAGAAAGAACGAGAATTCTCAGATTATACAGAGAAAGAGAGAAAAAGAGAGAGAGGACTCTCTTATTTCATCGATGTGCATACACAAGCACGCGGTCAGTAGTAGTTACACCTGCCGTTTGAGGGATTCTGTGGTATATTGGACGGTGCAACGCACGTCGCGCATTGCCACAACACTTTTCAGTGGTTCTCCGCTCCATCGTTTTTTTTTCTTATCTCACTCTTTGAGTGTTTTTATCAAAAAAAAAATCGCCACCCCAAAAATGAGAAACGAAGACGAAAATTTTCAGAGATTTGCCATTTTTCTATATTATTTTCTCGTCGCATTGGATAATATTTATCAAAATTTACAAAATCTTCCACTCGACGTTTCTTACATTTTCTTGCCGATTGATCCTCCTCTGGATTATTCTGACAAAATATTGTCAAAAAAACCAATTTTTTTCATAATTTCAAAAAATTTCCAAATCAATTTTCCCCTCACAACAGGTGCATCCTCTTTATCGGTCTTAAAATTTTTCTCTCGCTCTTATCCGCATGTCATGGGGAATTTGAAATTTTCTAGCGCTGGTCAATTCAACAATTCGAAGTCGAAAAGAATTTTTGCCGGGGGAACCCGCAAACGAGGTCCAGACACAACACTCGTGACTTTGCTCTCTCCCTCTCGTTTTCCCAAAGAATTACCGAGGGAGTGTCACCGTGTGATGCACCTGCCTCTCGCCTTCTTTCTTTCTCTCTCCTCCTCCTCCTCCTCCCCCTCGCTGTTTTGCCCTCGCGTCCCTTGGGCTCGCCACTTTTTCATTATTATTATTATTTTATCTCCTTCTCCCACTCACACGCGACTCACTCACGTCTCGCCTCCCCTCTTCTTCATGAAAATTATCCTCGAACGATGTTTCGAAAACCTACATGTTTAACGTCGGCCAAGAAGGGGAGGGGAGTGGAGGGAGAGAAAGAGGGAAAAAAAAAAGTCCAAGGATGATTATCTCAAGACTGGCGATACGAGCGTGCAAAATTTTCGCTCTCAAAGTCCCGTTTTGTCCGTTCACCGATGCATCTTTTTTCGTGATGACGAAGACGAAAATATAGCTCTCTTGTCCGAAGCATCTGCTCCCCGAGTCTCTCTTCATCCCGTGGCGTGACTCGATGCTGAGGAATTTATTTGTTTTTTTTTTCTTTTCTTTTTTTTAGTAAACAATTTTTGGGGTCTCACGGACCCCAGTTTTGCCTGAATTGCCGATAACAATTTATCAGGTCAAAGAGTAAAAATTGCCATGTAACGGCGAATACGTTCGGGAGTATTTTTCTTTTAGAATAAAAAAACGGGGACGGGGGAGGAGTGCAGCCATGAATCTGGCGCCAAGGAGATATAAGGGTCTCGATGGTCTATAAATAGATCGGCTTTTTTTTTCGAGCGTAAGATAATGTTTAATTTTTGTCTCTACGAGAAAATGGGTTTTTGCATTTTATATGGGATAAAAAAGAAGGAGGTGGCGCAATTCTCGAGCAAGGAGAGAGTTATCCCGCATGGGGCCCCATAACCTCGTACTTGTACATATATTTATCCCCCAAAATCCCATAGGCGTACAATTCTCAGTGATTCAGTGGCTAAGATATTGTTAATTTTTTGTCTCCTCTATGAGAAAATGGGTTTTTGTATTTTATATGGGATAAAAAGGAACGAGGTGGCGAAATTCTCGAGCAAGGAGAGAGTTATCGCCCAAAATCCCATAGGCGTATAATTCTCAGTGATTCAGTGGCTAAGATATTGTTAATTTTTTGTCTCCTCTACGAGAAAATGGGTTTTTGTATTTTATATGGGATAAAAAGGAAGGAGGTGGCGCAATTCTCGAGCAAGGAGAGAGTTATCCCCCAAAATCCCATAGGCGTACAATTCTCAGTGATTCAGTGGCTAAGATATTGTTAATTTTTTGTCTCCTCTATGAGAAAATGGGTTTTTGTATTTTATATGGGATAAAAAGGAACGAGGTGGCGAAATTCTCGAGCAAGGAGAGAGTTATCGCCCAAAATCCCATAGGCGTATAATTCTCAGTGATTCAGTGGCTAAGATATTGTTAATTTTTTGTCTCCTCTACGAGAAAATGGGTTTTTGTATTTTATATGGGATAAAAAGGAACGAGGTGGCGCAATTCTCGAGCAAGGAGAGAGTTATCCCCCAAAATCCCATAGGCATATAATTCTCAGTGATTCAGTGGCTAAGATATTGTTAATTTTTTGTCTTCTCTACGAGAAAATGTATTTTTGTATTTTATATGGGATAAAAAAGAAGGAGGTGGCGCAATTCTCGAGCAAGGAGAGAGTTATCCCCCAAAATCCCATAGGCGTATAATTCTCAGTGATTCAGTGGCTAAGATATTGTTAATTTTTTGTCTTCTCTACGAGAAAATGGGTTTTTGTATTTTATATGGGATAAAAAGGAACGAGGTGGCGAAATTCTCGAGCAAGGAGAGAGTTATCCCGCATGGGGCCCCATAACCTCGTACTTGTACGTATATTTATCCCCCAAAGTCCCATAGGCGTACCATTCTCAGTGGTTCTCCATCTGGCCAATTCACTGAAACACGGAAAAACCTGTCGGTATTGTCACGATAAAGTTTTTAAATGATTTTGAAACCTGCCCCGTCTCTGAACTCGACATCTGGCCAAAATAAGCGAGCGAGAGAGAGAGAGAGAGAATAATGAGTCGGATATATTTCGGGGGCCCTGCCAGGATTCGGACCGCGAACACACACGCCAGACAGAAACACAAAATGTGCAATCTAAAAGCGTCAAAGCCAAAAAGGCCCGATGGCGCCTTGTCTGCTGGGTACCCCGCAGGGGCACTGATTTATTTTTTTTTATTTTTATTTTTTCCGGTGGGACGGAGCAGGTGTTACTGTTTTCGTGCACGTCACCCAGCCAAATGAGCCAGGCTAAATTTTAAATGAGATTTGAGGTATTTCGTCAATTTCTCGCAGCTTGTAGGAAAAAATGGAGTCGAAAAAAAAAAAAAAAAAAACTATCAATTGACGCGTGTGATTGTGCGTAAATCAAAGATGGCCAGGTAAAGGATTCAGGTCACCTGTTGATCGACTCTCTTCCTCTCTCTCTCTCTCTCTCTCTCTCTGTCTCTCTTTCTCGCTCTCTCTCATCCTCTGAGCTGGGGATAAATCGCCGTTGAAAAGGAGGGTTGGAAAAGTGGATATAACTCGCGGGGCTCGTTTTACCGTGAGAAAACACGTGAATGAAAATGCCGCCCGAGACATGAAGGAGGAGTAGGGGGAGGACGGAGGGTGGCAGGGTGGGCAAAAGTACCCGCGATGTTATAGAGGGTGCGAGAGGGGTGGTGGCCAAGTGAGAACCACCGGACACGTGCGGCTCACGTGCCATGGCACGCGTTTACGTTTTGCCTCTGAGCGTCATCCCCAAATTCTCTCATTCTCTCTCTCTCTCTCTCATCCTCAAATTCTCTCTCTCTCTCTCATCCTCAAATTCTCTCTCTCTCTCTCTCTCTCTCTCTCTCTCATCCTCAAATTCGCTCCTTCTCTCTCATCCTCAAATTCTCTCCCTCTCTCTCATTCCCAAATTCTCTCGTACTCTCGCTGATCTCCAAATTTTCTCATTCTCTCATTCTCTCTCTCTCATTCTCTCTCATCCTCAAATTTTCTCATTCTTTCTGGTCCCCAAATTTTCTCATTCTCTCATTCTCTCTCTCTCCCAGATCCCCAAATTCTCCCATTCTCTCTCATCCTCAAATTCTCTCATTCTCTCTCTGATCCCCAAATTTTCTCATTCTCTCTCATCCCCAAATTTTCTCATTCTCTCTCTCATCCCCAAATTCTCTCATCCCTCGTAGCCCTCAGCGACAACTCTCACCTCATATCGTACCTTTCATCACATTCCCGATTATTCTCACGACTCAAAAATTTCGATACTATTAAAATTACGAATGAATCGTTTTTTTTTCCCATCTTTTTTCATAATTTTTTTATGCTATTCCCATTAAGTTGAGAATCACTGAATTTGTGGCTCACGGGGGCCCCAATGTTCCACGCCAATGTTCTCCGTTGGGCCCCTTCTAGTGTAACGCGAAGCGAAGGGGGGCAACGACAGCGAGCAGCGACAGCTGCTGTTGCGGCGGCGGCGGCGGCGGTGGCGGCGGCGGCGTCGCCCGTCTCCCTTTTCTCTGGTCCCTCGACCCCTCCGCTCTGCCTGGCCCCGCCCCCCTCTGCCCCCCGTCCCATGTCCGTTCTCCTCGTTCTCAATTTCCCCCAGGGTGTAAAACCCCTGTACCCCCTCTCTCCCCCTCCCCCGCTTATCCCCTCACCCGACGACGTACCCCCACCAAATGATCCGGTCGCGTGGCAGGCAGCAAGCACTCTTCTTCTTCTTCTTCTTCTTCTTCTTCTTCTTCTTCTTCTACTACTTTATCGTCTTCTTATTCTTCTTCTTTTTCCTCCTCCACACACGAAATAATAATACTCTCTTGCTCACGTTTCGTTTACTCCGCGCACGGTGCAACGGACGGCCATCTCTCTCACTTTTTCCTTTTTTAATTCATTCTTCTCTCACTCACTCACTCGAGAGAGAGAGAGAGAGAGAGAGAGAGAGAGAGAGAGAGAGAGAGAGTTTCACGATTCGTCGAACGATAAATTCGCAAAGGAATCGGCAGGCTGTTTTTTTTTTTTTTTTAATTATAATTTTTTGTAAATTATTGCATCGAATAAAAAATCCTTGAAATGTTGTGGGGGAAGAGGCTCGTCAGTGGAGAGATTTCTTTTTGGGCCAGGTCGCGTGGCAGACAACCTTCTCCTCTCCAATGAGATCCTCCTCTGCTCGGGTTTGTGCGAACGTTGGAAACGTCTCGTTTTTTTTTTTTCCTCTTTTGGCATCCACGCCCAAAAATCGTCTGTTATACGGAAACGAAAGTTTCCACACGTATTGAGATTCTCTCTCTCTCTCTCTCTCTTTCTCCATCTCTTTAGATCGCTAAAGAAAACAAGTAAAACTTCCTACCTGCTTCCAGCGGAAGAGGATTTTTCCCTCGTCCCAAAGAAATTATAATCTTTTTTGTTGAAATTGAAAATCTCGCATCTCGTGCAAGAAATTTTTCTGTATCTCGTTTGATCGATCATTAAAAGAATTTAACGATAAGGAGAAATAGGTCGTTCTCCCTTCCTTTTGGTTCAATATAACAATAATAATCGGAGGCTCCATAAAATGGAGCCTGAAATTTTGATTTTTTTTGTTACCTTTTTCTTCTTCTTCTTCTTCTTCTTCTTCTTCTTCTTTTTCTTCTTCTTCGAAACTCAATAACTGTTGATATTTATGGGCAACAGCTGTAGTTATAGCGAGTTTGCCCCGAGCCTGGAAGGATTCCTGTTGAGCATGGGCAAGTTTAATCCTCCCCGCGTATCACATAGAGATAAATGAAAAGCGACAGAGAGTCGAGGATTTTTTTTTCACAAATCATTTTTACCGGCAGTCGTTCATCCTCATTCTGACCCCCTTTTCCTCCTCCGTCCTCCGCATGGGCGGGTTGTTTCACTTTTCAAAAGTCAACTCTGCAAAGAAAAAAAAAAACATTAGATCGATTTGGGAATTATCAAGGAAAAAAAAAATGCAAAAATGCGAGCTGGACCATATTTGTTTTTTTTTTTCTGTTCGAGTTATCGATTGAACATAGACAGTCTGAGGAAAAACGAAAAAGAAATAGAGAAGGGAGAGAGAGAGAGAGAGATCCATGAGACTTGTAGCAGGAAATCCGTGTTCTCAGGCTTGGTTGAGCACCAATGGCTACCTGAGCCCTTCTCAACGTTTTTTTTTGTCCTTCCTTCTCTTCTTCAATTTTTTTTTCTCTTCTTCTCTCGGCTTCGCTGGCTCTCTATTCTACCCACTATAGTGCAGTATTCCTGTATGGTCCTTTTGGCCAACCCCCTCGAACGATCTATCGGAGAGTCTGAGGGGTGGAAAGAGAAGAGAGAGAGAGAGAGAGAGAGAGTGAAAAGGGAGACTATTCTCTGAACCTGAATCCTTTTTTTTCTTGCTCTAGTCTTTTTATTTCGACCCTTCGAACTCTCTCTCTCTCTCTCTCTCTCTCTCGCTCTTCTCGGCTTACCTGCCGAACGAACAAAACACACCCTTTGAGTCGCGTGGCAGCGTGCACTGTCCACGACCACACGAATTCACCATTCAACATTTTTGCCTACCACGATTTGAATAAACCTTGAGGCTATATATATATACATACATACACACACACACATATATATATATATATACAATCAGTTATTATCGATGCAGAAGGCTCAAGCCAGGATTGAGATTTTTTTTTTTTTTTTCAATCTACTGGATATCCTGCCCGTGTCTTTGGGGTCAAAGCCCAGACGATCGGTCACCCAATCTTTCTTCATCGCCTGCTCCCCCCCCCCCCCCCCCCTACCACCGCCACCCCACTACCCGCCAACCTCGTTCGATGATGTTGCATCAAATTTATTAGCATTGTTCGTCTCGTATCGGTAATCCGATAAGAGGTTGCATCGAGTACCGAAAAGAAAAAAAAAAAAAAAAATGAAACGCCCCCGAAACACGAGGGAGAATTTTTGAAATTTGCAGACGTTCGATGACGCGCCATACCGTGAGCGAGAACGCGATGCCTAACGATGTGGATTCGAGATATTGGGCGTCGAGGTGCATAAAAAAAATTAAAAAAAAAAAAAAACTAAGAAGATCCCTTGGCCATGTGACCAGCCCTTCTCTTTTTTTTTCCGCACTCTCAACTATTTCTGAGCCAGCGATAAATTTTTTCGAGTTAAAAAAAATTTACCAAGCAAATTATTCCTTTTTTTTTTTGCCCAACTGTAAGCGTTTCATTTTTTTTTCTCTCTCCTCGTCACAGCTCGTTTAGAGTTCAGGCGGAAAAATAAAGACAAAAAATGAAAAAAACAAAAAGAGTAAATTTTTCGTCTCGTGTGGGATTTGCAGACGAGAAATCTCTCCTGGGCCATTTTGGCGAGCTTGTAATGCCGAATTAATGTTCGACGATACTCGTGTAGATCGTATCGACGATGGTCATTTTGCTGCGTTCGGTTGTCCCGAAGAGGAGGTGGGGGGGGGGGGGGGGGGGCGGCGTCACACAACCCTCCAGTGATTAGCATACGAGGAAATTTTGCATTCTCACTGTGGATTATCCGTTTGCAGAATAGCCAAAAACCACCCCCATTAACATCGAACGGGGCTAATTCTTTTCTTATCTACCCCTCCCCCCTCAGAATTTTCTGTCTCATTATCGGGCAATCGGGTGCTTCGGACTGTTTTGGCTGTTACGTATTTTCCAAAGGAGGGTCGAGGGGGGAGAAATCGATCGCAAAATTTGGTTCTGGACACGTCGAGATGATCGAGTGGCGAGAAACTTATGCGGAGAGAGAGAGAGAGAGAGAGAGACAGAGAGAAAGAGAGACAGAGAGAGAGAGAGAGGACGACACTACATCATATAACCGTTTGGGCAAAGGGGCGGGGGAGGGGGGGGGGGGGGTGAAAACAGCGAGCTTATGCCCAATTCCTGAGGATGACACGGGTGTCTCTCTCCGGCTAGTAGAATTTAGTCTGTCCTTTGATGCATGATATTGCCTTGTCCGAGAGTGTTCGGCCCGTTTACGTGGCACGGTTCGCCAAACGTGTCACGAGCAAGCTCGAAACTGTTAAGGATTCATAGTTATCTAGGATTTGGTCCTGTGGCTCGCTAAATACCTGAATGGCTATCGTTCTCCCTGCCACTAACCGACGACCCTCTCTCGGATACTAATTCAACATCTCTGTAACTCCTTGCCATTATTAACAGTGCGCAATACAGACATCCAATGTTAATTCATTTTAATCCGGTCGTGTAAAATTAACCGGAATTTTCCATTTTCAATTCTAAAATTACAGTAGCATAATTTTTTCGTATATTTTATTAAAATCGAATTTTCATGTAGTAAAATTACCGTAATTTTCACCACATGTCCATGTCACATGCCCAACCCAAACATCGTTTGCTTGTATCTCGGAAAAAATTTCTCGATACATTTTTTTTCCTCTTCATTTTAGAGGAAAACCAACACCTTGGCAATCCTCGATTACTAATTCAAGCTCGACTATTTTCCATTGTCAAGGGTACACTCAAACATCATTTGCTTGTATCTCGGAAAAAATTTCTCGATACATTTTTTTTCCTCTTCATTTTAGAGGAAAACCAACACCTTGGCAATCCTCGATTACTAATTCAAGCTCGACTATTTTCCATTGTCAAGGGTACACTCAAACATCATTTGCTTGTATCTCGGAAAAAATTTCTCGATACATTTTTTTTTCCTCTTCATTTTAGAGGAAAACCACCCCTTGGCAATCCTCGATTACTAATTCAAGCTCGACTATTTTCCATTGTCAAGGATACACTCAAACATCATTTGCTTGTATCTCGGAAAAAATTTCTCAATACATTTTTTTTTCCTCTTCAGCTATTTTCCATTATCGAGGGTAGTCGCAAACATCATTTGCTTCTATCTCAGAAAATTTTCCTCGATACATTTTCGCTAATTCAAGTTCACTTAGTTCCCACTATCAACAATACACATAAACATAAATATAATCCATTCGCTTCTATCTCAGAGAATTTTTCTCGAGACGATTTCCTTTTGTTTTTTCTCTTCTTTCTTTGATAGGAAAATAGCCTGGTGGAAATTCTCCATTCTCGATCACATATTCACCATAAATTTCTTGCCAAGTGTATGTGTGTTTGGTTCTTGTGTGGATTCGAACGTTACCCAGTTGATATTAATATCGAATGAAGTCTCAGAGCTTTTCGATCGCTCGATGGAAGAAAAGAAAATGGGGGGGGGGAAGGTTTCTTTCTACTTTTCTTCTTGTTTTTTCACTACTACACTCACACACCCATACACACGCGCGATAATCCCGTATTCCATTCGCGAACCACGGAAACAAAATGCACACGTGACTTAGTCCACCGATGTATGGTATGCGGGGGTTGGGTTGATTTATTAAGACGCATCGCGAGTTTATGCCTCTTTTCCTACCCCCCCACCACCACTTCGCTTCCACCTCCCTTGCATTAATTCTTTATGAAGGGTGAAACGATCCATCGAAAAATATGTGTACGATTTTATACACGACAAGATTTATCCTCGAGGCATTTTTTCGTTTTTCTCATGTGGCATTGATTTTTTTTTTTCGTTATTTATTCGTGTTGCAGAAAAGCCAGGCTTCCAGTCGCCCTATGGCCCCACGATGGACAATGGAATGGTAAGTTTTAATTTTTTTTTTCCAATTACTTTTCTTTTTTCTATTATTTTTTTTTTCCTCTAAATATTTTTCATGCATCTCAAGAATTTATCGCGAACAGATTAATGTTTTCTGAGATTATACGAGAATTGAGGGAGCTGGGGGGGGGGGGGAGCTTTACCGGTTAGCTTAAAATAGGGGAAGAGCAATAATTATTGCCACGAGGGTGGAAGAAAATTTACCTGACAAAAAGTTACCCATTCTTCGCGGACTCATTTTTTTTCTCTCCTGTACTCGCTCTTCCAAGACACGAAGAGGAGGAGGAGGCCCTCCTTCTCCTCCTCTTCGTGAGGGGAGGGGAGGGGTGGCTCACTCCTCGCCATCCGGTTCACCCTCGACATAATCCGAAAACTTTTGTCTCGACGATATTTTCCCATAGTGGCTCTCAAATGTTTATTTTTGCGGAATTTTTCAATAAATTTCATTCGATTCGTTCATTCAAATACAATTAAAATTGTAATTCAGTCAAGTTGTGGAAAAAAAAAAAAAAAAGGCTAAAAAATTTGTAAATTTTTTCATCCATTATGAAAAATTTCGTGCGATTTATCGAAGTTAATGAATTTTGCAAACAAGTTGAAAACCACTGACGGCTAACTTTAATATCACTTACGCTCTCCCTCATTCGCAGCCATGTATCCACACATATATATATATATATACATATATATATATATATATATATATATATATATATATATATATATATATATATATGTGGATACACCGCTGAAAAAAATATATATATGTGTACCCTGTACAGGCTCTTTCACGTACAATCTATATATCTCTCTACTATCCTATCTAACTCTGGGACTAGTCGACCCGAACAGGATAATCGATTGCTTCATTTTTTTCACGATTTCGATTTTTTCGAAAAAAAAAAAAATTCCAATTTCAGTTTCTTTTTTTTTTTTTTTTTTTGAAACTCGATTGAATCGTGAAATTTTGAATAGCTCGGTACTCATTGAAGGTCATATAGACGTGTAGTGTCGAGGTTGGAGTGTACATGTATATAAAACAAAGCAAGTGCGGTGAGGGTGAATGAGTGCGGGGGTTAACCGGCTCGGATGAAAAGTTACTTTGGTGTAAAGATAAAGTCTCTGTCTATCCCGCTCTCCCCCCCCCCTCTCGCCGCTCGCTGCCCTCCCCACCTCTTTGCCACTCTCTCTCTCTCTCTCTCCGCCTTGCTCTCCCTCTGCTTTCTTGGGAATGAGCAATTTCCCCTCGTCCATCCACCCATAATATTTTTGCAAATCCTTCCCGTAACATTTTTTTTTTTTTTTCCCCTCCATCGATAAAAGCTTTGAACGGGGACAATTGAACGTTTGGGTTTGGAGGGTCTGAAACTCGACGGTGATATATAAATTTTTTCGACATTATCGATGTGGGATGCGTCGCGGTATCTAATCGGTGAGTCGTTAAACCATAACCGATAAGAAATATTGATTCGATGGATGATTTATTAGATTTGGCGCGTTCCCAGCATTTCGGCTCTTCCACTTTCTCTCTCTTTCTTATATTTCCCTCATTAACCCTTCAACTCAAAAAAAAGAACAAACTACGAGCGTATTCTCAAAAATTTCACCCTCGTTGGATTGAAATAAATTTGAACGTAGCCCCAAGTGCCCTATAACTCATGGCCTATTTCAAGTTTGATAAAAAAATTCTTTAGCAATTTTGACTTTTTGGTAAATTGAATTTTTCGATTGAAAAAAAAAGAAACAAATTTTAGAATTTCTTGTTTTTTTTTTTTGTAAATCGAACAATCAATGCACGATAAAACTTACGAAATTGCCCCGATCTGAGTAAATATAAGATGAAAAAAATTATTAATATTTTCAAAGTGGTTAAAAAAATTAAAAAGTTTTTTTTCTTTCTCGCTTTTGAAAAAAAACAAACGCGGGTCACTGACCCTAAATCGTGTGCTTGAATTTGCCATATATACGAGGGATAATACAGCGTGAAAGAGATCTCTCTCGTCCTTTTTATCGCTCGTTCGCCTCGTTATTCATTTGTGTATTTTTCTTTTTTTTTTTCTTCTTTTTTGTTCTTCTTCTTCTTCTTCCCTCTGTTTCAGACGTATGGCGGCGGTGCGTTTGGCCCGACGGCCGGTGGCCCGGGCGGTGGGCCAGGGGGAGGGGGGGGAGTTGGAGGTGTCGAGGGTGCGACGTATCCTCCGGACTCGCCCTATTTTCCGTTTGGTACTCGCGGTGTACAGCCGCCATCCTCGGTCACGACCCCCACACCGGCCTCGAATCCGGCAACCCCAACGGGCAACAGCGCTCGTTTGCCCAATTCTTCGGCCGGTAAGAATTCATTTTTCAATTTTTTCTCTTTCTCCTCGCCGTTGACAAAATCAAAAAAAAATCACGCGCATCCTCTCTGAGAAGAAGAATTGACTTTGTTTTTTTTTTTTGTTTTCTTTCCATTTTCATAATCGTTCGAAAGGTGCCGCTGCCGTCAAAAGGAAGAAAGACGTAAGTGTTGCTCATTTTTCTTTTTCTTATCTTTTTTTTTTTTTTTTCCTTTTTTTTTTCTCGTACAATTTTCTCATCTCGTTTCTCGCTCTTGTTTTTCTGTCTGCCTCGTTGACGTAATAGACGAGTAAAACGTGATAGCGGACTTGAACGCTGTAAAAAAAAAAAGAAAAAAAAATATACATGACTCACAAACGCAAACTTGTTGCCAGCCCACGAACGTCGATTCGAGCTATTATCTCGAATTTATAGAACTATATTATATTATATTGTATTATATATATCTATATATATATATCTATAGATCTCTATATATATATATATATATATATAGTTGTATTAATGTGTTTTCGAGACACGTTGACGGGAGAGATCGATAGGAGCGAAAAACATTTGGTGAAAATCACATGGCAAAAAAAAAAAAAAAAGAAACCGAAATTTATCATATTTTTCGTGAAATTTTCGATTTACGTGTTTTTTTTTCTCTATCTCTCTTTTTCTCTCTTTGTCTCTCCCTCTCTCTGATTAGTGTCTGGGCAGTGGAGACGGAGATGTCGTCACGAATCAGCACTGGGTGAGTCGATCGGACAATTTTTCATTTATTCTTCTATATTATTATTATTATTATTACAAAATACAGTAGCGTAATATTATGGTGACGAGGCTTAGGGAGAAAATAAAGAAAAAAAAAAAAAATGCCCCGAGACTTGCAATCCACGCGAGAGTTGATCGTTTTACCATGCCAAGAGAGACGCCTACGCAAACATTATATTATCCGGGAGAGACTTTCCCATGCTCGTGAAGCTTCTCTCTCTCTCTCTCTCTCTCTTTCTCGCCCTGCCTCGACTTTCTTTTTTTTTTTTTTTCTACAAACTTTTTCTCCCTTTGGCCGTTACGACGCTCTCGTACGTCTTTCTGCGTCTCTGCGCTTTTTCCCTCCGTTTTTTTTTATTTTATTTTTTTCTACCATAGCACATCGCTATACAGAGATCGCGTGTCTTGTATCACAAGGGCGAATGTTTCATGCTCGTAGAGACAGCACATACGCCATTATTATTTCAGACGCTCTTTCGTACAGCTTAATAATTGTTTTGAGCTCTCGTTCATGTTGGACGAATTCGAGTAGTAATAATTCGAGACTGTTGCGTGTGTACGATTATCGGGCTTGTTCGATCGTACATATCTATGACAAAACAAGTCTCTTGTGTCTATAAAACGCTCATCAGTCTCGTTTGTCGTTTGTTTGACAATTTTTTTTTTTTTTTTTTTATCGATTATACATATATATATATATATTTCCAAACTATTTTTTTTACTCAAGCTACAACATTATATATATATATATATATATATATATATTTTTTTTACTCAAGCTACAACAGTATATATGTATATATATATTTCCAAACAAATTTTTTTATTCAAGCTATAACATTATATATATATAATATGTTATAGTAGAGTAAAAAAAAATATTTTGGAAAAATTCTCGTGCAGTTTTTTTTCATCAATATAATATAATGTTTTATTCACGATGAGAAGATGAAGAGCGACGATTACGTTTCTATTAGGATATGGGCAAGTCGAGAGAGAGATAGAGAGAGAGAGAGAGAGAGAGAGAGAGAGAGAGAGAGAGAGAGCAGTGTCGACGAGGGACTCGTAACGTTGTCCCATGTACGTACACATTGAACCCTCCACTGTTTTTCTTTGCTCGTCTTCTCTCCACACTGGGTTTTCGCTCCTTGGGGGAGCTTCACTTAGCGTTTGCTCTCTTATAACCCTGGAAGAGCTATCGCGTCTACTTGTCTTCCTTTTTTGCCCCCCCCCCCCCCCCCCCCCCGCTCCATCTGGATCAATTGCCATTTATCGTGTAATTTATAAAATGGACATTTTCGAACAAAACGAAAAAAAGAAAAAATGGCCGATGATAAATTTTGGAAATATTTGAAATTCGGTTGTTTTTTTTTCTTCTTTTTTTAGCATGGGGGTCACACGAAAGGGCCCCAGAGAAGAAAAAGGGCCCCGTGTAACCGCCGCAATACCATATGGTGTCGCGTGCTGCGGTCGCCAGACCGTGAAGAGCGAGAGAGATCCACCATGAAAAGTTTCATCTCACTCGCTCTTGTACATTTTTCACTCGCACACACACACACACACACACACACGCACGTCCAAAACTAATTTGTGGCCTCGAGGAATTTCCATGGGTAAAGAGTGCGAGTGCATTCAAATCGAAAATATCGAGTTGCCCACAAAGTCTGTTGAATCTTTTTTTTTTTTTTTTTCCTCTCTTGGCGAATATTACATATTGTCAAAAATGGACGACGATCGTTGAGCGGAAGTCACGAGCCGAGGAGGACAATGACAAGCAATTCTCTTATAATACGATCGATAAAAATATTTTACGTCTGAGAGGAATATACAAGTGGATTATATTTTTTAACTCAAATGACAACTTCCGGTATACTCGAGATGGCAAATATAATGAAAATTTGTGCCAGAATGTACGATGAGATAAAGTGTGAATCGAGAAAATTTGTGTCTGACGACGAAAACGAATGAATTGAACAATACCGTAAGCTAGAGAGAAATCGCGTGTGCCATCTCGTTGTCGTGAATTGCTACGACACGTACGATATAGCCATTCGCGAGTAAGCTCGAAGCGTTTGACGGACACCTGTTGCTCCTTTTCTCTCTCTCTCTCCTTCTCTTGCCAACACTCGTATCGGTCTGGGTGGCTCTCGAAGCTTCGAAAACTATTTACTCGCGAATCTCTTTTTCAGCCTCGAGTCCTCGAGTCTCGATTGAAAATAAACGCGACCCTTAAATGAAACATTTTTCTTTTTTTTTTTATCAATTTATTCTTCAAAGTGCATTTTTGGTGGCAAAGTTGAGATAAAAAAAAAGCTTAATATGCTACTAGGCGATGTGCAACTACTCAGTCGGTAACAAAAATTGTGTCTGAAAAATGAATCGCGTTGAGAAGAATTTTGGGACGGGGCAGCTTTTTCTCTCTCGCACTCATAATTGCTTATGCACAGAAACTGTTTTACCGACAGATGATCACATAGTTTTAAGCCGTTGAGTGTGACTACTGACGAATATATCCAAAAAAAGGTTGTCGATTAAAATTCGACAACCTTCATTTTTCGCTACATTCTTGGTCACTTTTTTCTATCTCAACGTGACACTTAAGGGGTTGAGGGACTTCGTCCATGATCGTTGTCCAAACTCAACGGGGACAAAAATGGTTCATTCGGAGAGGAAAAACTTTGAGGGCTTTTGAGTCAGCTCGGAAACGCCATTTTCTCATTAAAGACAAATTTCATTTACAATTTTTTCTTCGAATCAATTCTTTAACGTGGATTCGTGTTGGCAAAATTGAGACTTAAAAAAAACAAAAAAATGTTAAATAAAGTCACTCACGTAGTTGAGAAAAATATGCTTGAGGGATCTCGCCGACGATCGTTGTGCAAACTGAACAGGGAGAAAATGGTTTGCAGGAAGAGAGAGCGTGTGTAGAGGGAAAATTTGGGTGTCGAGTGAGCTGTCGAGTTACTCTCTCTCTCTCTCTTTCTCCCTCTCTCTAGAGAGAAATTCACCCCGAGGGTTTACATTCATTCCTGGCTCATGTGAAAACCTTTCAAGATAATCTCATAAACATGATAACCTAAGCATTGAGTTCATCTCATAAATAAGATTCGCGCAATTCGCGACAAAATTTTCATTCAAGAAAATTTCGCTTAAATTAAAAAAAAAACAATGGAGTATCGATAAAATTACTGTGAGTCCGAGTAGATTTTGCCAAGGGAAAAGCAAATTCGATTGGCTGGACGAGACACACGAGACGCCCTCTAGGATTATCATGATAAATTATGTATGGCTTGGGACTATTGGAATGTCGATGCTATAATTGGGTCGATGTTATAGCACCCTTGATATCGTATCCAATCTGTACCTATATATATATATATATATATATATATATATATATATATATTCTTTATCCACGACATTAACTGTATCGCCAATAAACGCTATCGCAATTGCATTAATCGTTATCGGATCATTTATATGATAAAAAAATACTCCATAAGGCAATTTTTATTTATTATGAATAAATGTTGTGATTGGATAATAGAAAAATAATGTGTGACTGAAAGCTTTTAAAAGTCTGTCGTTTGATATCTTTTACCATACTCGCACCAAGTGCCCTTTACACGCGTACTAGAGAGAAAATAGAAAAACGAAAAAAAAAAAAAAAAAAAAAAAAAAAAAAACGCTCAAGCATCGTTGAATTTTATTGATGAGACACGCGCGTGCCTTAATTCCCCAATATCTACACATATTGTCTCGTTTGGTTTGATACGGATAACCCTGAAGCGTGTACAAGAGAGTTGGACAGCGTAGGGTGGACGAGAAGGAGGAGGGGCGGAGGGGGAAGAGATAGTTGTTGGAACTGGTCCATACGGCAAATCCCATGGATCATTGAATTTCCACGGGCTAATGATCCCGTTTGCGGCTCTCGAGGGTGAGTTCTCGCGTGTGATGATAATGCACACACACAAGCTGATATATATTGTCCTCGTCATAACTCGAAATCCCACCCTCAAATGCCATAACCGCGATACAATTAATCTATTAGCCCCCCGTGTGTGTATTTTTGTGTGTGAATCTCTCTTCTATCAGTCTGAAATAATCACTCTCGAGTGGGGTTAGAATATATATATTTTCTCTTCTCTCTCTCTCTTTTTTCAATTCCTTTGTCACATCTCGAGCCCTTTTGATAGGTCACGTGGCTCTCGTCGTGCGAACCGCAAAAATACTTTTATGGACTATTAAAGATTCTCTGGCAAAGCCACATTATGATATATTAATATGCATACTTATTTTTTACTCTTAAGTGTATTTTTATTTTCTTTTATTTTCTTCATTCATGAAAATGGATGATTGTAAATTTATTATTAATATTTCTAAATGATAATTCAAATTTTTTACTTCGATATATCGATGCAGACTCTCATCAATAATTTTTCGGTTAAATTAAGCTGCATACAGATATTTATATTTTTGCGATTTTTTTTTTTAATAGTTTTAAACTATCTCTGGCTCAGGACTAAATCAGATGTTTTCTCGGCAAGATATCGATTCAGCCACATAAATTCTCGAGAGTTTCTTTTTTTTCCTCATCTTTCATCAATAATTTTTCGGTAAAATTAAACCACATACCGATATTTATATTTTTGCGTTTTAGTGTTTTTTTTCCCCCATCAATCACGAAAAAGAGATTTTTTAAAAATAGTTTTAAACTATCTCTGGCTCAGGACTAAATCAGATGTTTTCTCGGCGAGATATCGATGCAGCCACATAAATTCTCGAGAGTTTCTTTTTTTTCCTCATCTTTCATCAATAATTTTTCGGTAAAATTAAGCCACATACCGATATTTATATTTTTGCGTTTTGGTGTTTTTTTTCCCCCATCAATCACGAAAAAGGGATTTTTTAAAAATAGTTTTAAACTATCTCTGGCTCAGGACTAAATCAGATGTTTTCTCGGCGAGATATCGATTCAGCCACATAAATTCTCGAGAGTTTCTTTTTTTTCCTCATCTTTCATCAATAATTTTTCGGTAAAATTAAGCCACATACAGATATTTATATTTTTGCGTTTTGGTGTTTTTTTTCCCCCATCAATCACGAAAAAGGGATTTTTTAAAAATAGTTTTAAACTATCTCTGGCTCAGGACTAAATCAGATGTTTTCTCGGCGAGATATCGATTCAGCCACATAAATTCTCGAGAGTTTCTTTTTTTTCCTCATCTTTCATCAATAATTTTTCGGTAAAATTAAGCCACATACAGATATTTATATTTTTGCGTTTTGGTGTTTTTTTTCCCCCATCAATCACGAAAAAGGGATTTTTTAAAAATAGTTTCAAACTATCTCTGGCTCAGGACTAAATCAGATGTTTTCTCGGTGAGATATCGATGCACCCACATAAATTCTCGAGAGTTTCGTTTCGTTCTATAGTATAGAAAGTGGGAAAGAGAACAAGAGAGAGAGAGAATGAAGAGAAAACCCTCTGTAAGGATCATAACTGCCTGTATGTCTACAGATGTATTACAGGCACCGGTACGTGACACTTATGTGCGTTTTCATTCTCCCTCATTTCGTCCCCCCCACCTCCCTTTGAGCGAATTCAAGTGTATTATGCGCGAGTGCGTGTGTCTGTTCGAGGGTCGATCCATAGCTCGAGAGCAACTAGATCGTAAAATGTTTCGCTCTTCTCCCTTGCTCGCTTTCTCGGCAACCAACACTTCTGTCACCCCCACCCTCCTGGACCAGCTTTCCTGTTTGTTTTATCATGCCCCGGTTAGCTTACAAACCCACAAAAGAGAGAGAGAGAGAGAGAGAGAGAGAGAGGGAGAGAGAGGCGAAAAAATATTAGCCTCGGTCGGCTCTATTCGTCCTCAGTTTTTATTATCTCCTCGCATTATGCGCTCACAGATCCACCCCTTGCTCTCCACGAGTCTTCACAACGTGGGTGTCTAAATTCTTCTTTAAATTTTTATAGTACAAAAAACAAAAAGAACTCAAAGCATTTAAAATTTCGTCCAATTGTTGTGCTTTGATAGATCATCAAAGTACAGAGAAATGGTTGAACGAATATTTATTATCTTCACGTAATAATTCCTCTCAAATTCATCCTCTCTCTGCTCTTCCAGAGATTGTTCTCTGATTTTTTTTTTTTTTCAATTTCTATAACAGAAAAAAAGAAATTTAGAATAAAAATAATCCGTAGGGGATGAAAAAAAATTGAGCCAATTGTCCTTTGAAAAATTAACAGGGAAAAAAAAGGTGAAGGGTGAAATAATGAAAATGGTGGATGATGGTCGTGCTAATAGACCGCAATGAAGCCCCGTAAATGCCAACAATGAAGCCTGCGGGGGCTTCTTTTCCACCCTTAAACATTACTCCGAATTCTAGAAATTCATCGTCGCGGGCATCATCAAGCCTCGACCACCACGATCTCTCGAGTATCACGAATTTCTGTGTGTGTGTTTAAACTGAAATATAGATGTATACGCATGTGTGTGTGTGTGTGTGTGTGTGTGTGTGCGTGCGTGTTTATGTGTTTGTGCAAACAGAGGTGGCCCATAACCAAACCAAGGAGAGCAAACATCATGTGCTCCGTCGCAGCAGCTTACATTATCTATTTCGATGTGTACTCAAGGGATCCTCGGCCGTTTCAACGAGACGGGGTTTCTCCCTAACGCATCAACCTTAAGGCCAAATTACGTCGAAACTCTCTCGCGGTGTTTTGTTTGGATGAAAAAAAAAAAAAAAAAAAAAAAAAAAAGCAGTGCATAATTTTTGGAGAAACTTAATAAATTTTCCCATCCAATAGATAGAATTTTGGTCGAGAATTGAGAAGAAAAATCTTACCTTATTATGGGCCGGGCATATGGTCCGATGATTTTCAAGTTCCGCCTGAATCTTCGGATAAAAGGGACCGACAAAGATCGCTCCATCTCTGTTGCTCTTTCAAGAGAGAGACAGAGAGAGAGAGAGAGACTTGACTTTACTCCTCCTCCTCCTCTTCCAAGTCCTTTTCTCTTATGGTCGGTTACACGACCCTCCTTAAGGGCCAAACTGTAGCCATTCCAAGATGTCTCAGGGACGTGTGTTGGCCGTTCGAATCCTTCGGGAAATACTCCACGATGTTAACGTTCTCCAGACCATCATCGAGATAAGATTTTTTTCACTTTCTTTTCTTTCTGTCGGGAAAAATAAAAAGCACAGTGTAAATGTCTAGGATGTTTTTTTTTCTTTCTTTTTTTCGTTCAAACTTTTAAAAACGAGAATATAATTTTAATTTGTGCCCTGAAAAATAAATATTCGATGTGAAAATTTTGATAGCTGCATTTATCATTCGAGCATTTAATTTTATTCCTTTTTCATTATTATCTCGATTTTTTTTTTCTTCTTTTTTCGTTCGAACTTTAAAAAACGAGAATATATTTTTAATTTGTGCCCTGAAAAATAAATATTCGATGTGAAAATTTTGATAGCTGCATTTATCATTCGAGCATTTAATTTTATTCCTTTTTCATTATTATCTCGATTTTTTTTTTTCTTCTTTTTTCGTTCAAACTTTTAAGAACGAGAATATATTTTTAATTTGTGCCCTGAAAAATAAATATTCGATGTGAAAATTTTGATAGCTGCATTTATCATTCGAGCATTTAATTTTATTCCTTTTTAATTATTATCTCGATTTTTTTTTTCTTCTTTTTTCGTTCGAACTTTTAAGAACGAGAATATATTTTTAATTTGTGCCCTGAAAAATAAATATTCGATGTGAAAATTTTGATAGCTGCATTTATCATTCGAGCACTTAATTTTATTCCTTTTTAATTATTATCTCGATTTTTTTTTTTTCTCTTTCGAGAAAAATCTCGGTAAAATAATATATAAAAAAAAAATCAGAGAGTGTTTTTTTTTTATACCCCAAACAACGAGAAGAATCAAATTTTTCATTCCTCAAAATAATTATTCGAATTTGTGAAACTTATTATTGGAACATTTTTTATTTTTCTCCCTCTGATTATGATCTCGTATGTAGTACATTTCGTTTTCTCTCGTCTCTTCACTCCGCTCTCGTTTTGTGTGTATAAAGTATATTATAGGGTAGCATAGGAAACAGCACAGATAGAGAAGGGGGAGAGGGAGGGAGAGAAAGAGAGACTAAGCGGCGTAGGTTGGCACTAAATTTCACCCTAAAGCATCCCTACCGCGTTTCTACCCCTAACTACTCTGCTACCCCTCTACTCTCCCCAGTTTTCTCGCGACCCTCATCGCGCTCAGTGTTTCGGCATTGGCGTCGCATTCCGGGGATTTTCCGTTATTTCATATTCTCTGACACATAAGTCTGACCTTGCCAATTTCTATATAATTTTATCCCAATAAACAAACAATCTCCAACACATTTGTATCTCCTCTGATTGTCTCCATTCTGAATTACCAAGTACAATCGTGCTCCATTTAATTCAATTTTTTTTCAACTCTGATAATCGTTATCGTGTCCTGCGCTGCAACTTCAGATTGTGCGATTTCCCTTAATGGGCCGCACAGACACACCATAATAGCGGTAAAAACTGGCTATCGTGATTTTTATCTAAAAATATATTCTACGTTCCGGTATTGTTGGGGAAAAATAAAAAAAATATATACATTGGCTATCTCGTAACTGCGTCGTATGAGAATGCGAGAAGGGAGAAGAATCTCTGGAAGATTGTCTCTTCGGGCTTTAACCCGACAACGAGAGGATATATTGTCGAGCGGGCAATTCGTCCAAATATAGAGCGCGGTAACGAATCTCGATTATTCGTAGCGGCTTATCGGGGAGCAGAGTGAGGGAGGGAGGGAGGAGGAGGAGGAAGAGAGACTTGTTGGTAGAATGGAGCAAACAAACTCTGCGAGAGACAACTATTCGCTACATGGACGTTGCGAAGCAGCGCCGCTCGTGGCCACTTTTGGTACTGCTTATATGCTACGGAATAAAAATTATTTTCTAATATAAAATGAGAAAGGAATCTGGGCGTGCGAGGAATTTTTTACGAGGAGTAAATCATTTTTAGAGTGTGATAAAAAAAAAATGGGAACTCACAAAAATAAGATGCTGATTTTGTTATAGTTTATAGAAAAGTCTTCTAGTAAACGGCATTCTGTCTGTCTCTTTCTCTCTCTATAATAGTTGATCCGTTAGTAACGAAACTCGCCACGGTGATCGCTGTCGGTAAAAAATTCTCCCTCTTCCGACCCCGTGGCATTTTGTTCTCTGTATTTAATCACAAACGTATACATTTGTGATTAACTAATGCAGTGATGATCAAGGCACTTAAGAGGGTATTCGATCACAAACATATATGTACGTTTGTGATCAGCTGAGAGGGCATTCGATCACAAACAGATACGATTGTGATCACTTGAGAGGGTATTGGATCAAAAAAATATACGATTTTGATATAAGTTTGTGATCGTTTGAGAGGGTATTCGATCACAAAAATATGCGATTTTGATATAAGTTTGTGATCATTTGAGAGGGTATTTGATCACAAACGTATACATTTGTGATGAATCAAGGCAGCTCAGAGGGTATTCGATCACAAACATATATGTACGTTTGTGATCAGCTGAGCAGGCATTCGATCACAAACAGATACGATTTTGATATAAGTTTGTGATCATTTGAGAGGGTATTGGATCACAAAAATATACGATTTTGATATAAGTTTGTGATCATTTGAGAGGGTATTTGATCACAAACGTATACATTTGTGATGAATTAATGGAGTGATGTTGAAGGCAGTTGAGAGGGTATTCGATCACAAAAATATACGATTGTGATAAAAGTTTGTGATCATTTGAGAGGGTATTTGATCACAAACGTATACATTTGTGATGAACTAATGCAGCGATGATCAAGGCACTTAAGAGGGTATTCGATCACAAACATATAAGTTTGCGATCAGTTGAGAGGTTACGAGCACCACCTTTGGACTGTTTCATAATTCCTCAAAGTATCACAAGTCGATTTAAGATTAAACGAGAGAGGCAACAAAGGACTGCCCTAAAATAGTAATGAAAGTTCTCCTTATCCGGGATTTTCATGGCCGAGAATCATCCCCGTTTCTTAAATTCTATCAATTCGACTATCAAACACGAAAAAAAAAAAAAAAAAAAAAAAAACAAAAAAAACCCAACAGGAGAAAATAATTACACGTGTATATTATCGTAAGTGACTCGGGAGATTTTTGGACGAGCGAAAGGGACCGAGTAGATGGTGGTTGGCTAATCGCTCGAGTAATTTCAGCGAGCGTTTTCCGTTTGGTTTACTTACGCCAGTGGGGTAGCAAAGCAGAAACGAGCGGTTCCCAACTCCCTTCTCTTCTGCCCCCCTTTCCCTAAAACTCCCTCTGCAACCCCCGCAGCCGCCCTGCAGTTAATGCGTTCCAGGCTACAACCACCGAGTAGTGGGCTTCTCTCTTCTTTTCTCTTCTCTTCTGGCGTAGCTCTACGACGCCAGTTAGCCGGGTCTCTCGCTTCTCTCTGCTCGAATCCGGCACCCTCGCACCCTCTGCAGATACGAGATCGCAAGATCTTGGCTCTTTCTCTCTCTTCATCTTCTTCTTCTATATGTTATATGGACTATTATATATATATATATAGAGTCTAGTATTTTATATATATAAAATACTCGACTCTCGGTCCAATCGTGAGTGTGGCTGAAGAGAACTCTCGAGAGCGAGAAGAAAACGAGCCTGGCTTTGTTTCAGAAAATTGAATAAGGCTCGCCCTCCTTCAATATTTCAGTTCGTTTATTTTATTTTATTTCTTTGTTTTTTTTTTTTCTTTAAGAATTTTTATTTCCCAGTTCTTTGACTCGGTCTTGTGACCGAGTCAGATGACCCTGGATGAAATAAAAAATTATTCCCTATTCACTAGTTTGTCATTCGCGTTGATACGGAAAGAAGGAAGAAAAAGAAGAAGAAAAATATCGTATCGAGCAGTGTCTAGCTCGGCCGAGTATCGCCGAGCCAACTAAACTCGCGGGACTGACTCTCGCGAGAATTTCTTCAGTTTACACAGTTGGCCACGCGAGGTTACCTAATTATTTGTAAGTTGTCCGATGACGAAACGATTTTATATCCGACCCCCCCGACCCGCCCCTACTCTGAGTTTTTCATCATCAAAGTATTCTCTCACTCTCTTATTCATTTTTCTTTTTCTTTTTCTCTTTTACTTAATCCAATTATTACTCTCTCCAAGTTTTTGTTCCACGCGAGACACGAAAAATCCTCGCACATGTCAATAAAATATTATTATTATTTTTTATTCGTTTATTAATGCCCGGACTCCTCGAGTATTGTGTACCCCAGTCGCGAATACCTGGGGTACGCACAATACAATGCAAATTAAACCCTCCAGCTGTGCAAAATTTACCAACTTGGATTGAGTCAATTTATGTTGACCATGAAATTTAAGAGCTCCCCAATTATCAAACGTAGAAAAACTGCAATCGTTGATTTTCAAGCCTCTTAGTGAGGCCGAGAGAGAGAGAGAGAGAGAGGCCAAACTAAAAAATACAGAGCTACATTAGTATTGTTAACTAAATCGTACATTGATGACTTTGGCATAATATACGATTATACGATAAAATTATATAAAATTTGAAAAAGGATATGTAACTAGCATGCTGAGTACGTGCATACAAGTTAAATTTCCATTCTTAAATTTTATATAATTTTATTTTATAATCATATATTATATATATATATATATAGAGGGGGGGGGGGGGGGGAGATGGATATATTTAGGGCTTGGTTGTACCTTGAGGCCAAACTAAATCGTACAGACGACTGTACTTTGAGTGATGACTTTGGTATAATATACGATTATAAAATAAAATAATATAAAATTTAAGAATGGAAATTTAACTTGTACGCTGAGTACGCGCATACGCAATATATATATGGAGACAGGGGGAGAGAGAGAGAGAGAAAGAGAGAGAGAGAGAGAGAGAGAGAGAGAGAGAGAGAGAGAGAGGAAAGGAAAAAGGTACCACAGAGGATAGAGAGTGGCAAAATTAAAGAGGATCACGTCGTGCAGCAGGTAAACCCAAAAATTGCAGCCTGCCCGATCCCATAACTGTACACGTCTTGCTGGTGTCTCATTGTACGCCAGTTCCTTGTTTTCCCTCCTCAATTTAACCGTTTCCTATAATTTTACAACACTCTTAGCCTCGTCCCATTCGACCATTAAGTCCTCTTAACGTTTTGCTGAATTATTAAAATTTTACATCACAAGTGACGAAACGCGTCTGTGTAGCATTTTTCAAAATTCGAACAAAAAAAGTGAATTAAAAAATAAGCAGAAAACTTTTTATGCCTAAGCACCTGGAATAATTTTATTTGTTGGAATTTATAAATTGCTCATAATTTTCAAATTATATGAAATTTTTTTTAATTTATCATTCTTTTGTATTAAAACAAAAAACAGCAAAATGTGGGAGGCTAAGAGGAAAAAGCTATTTGTTGGTATTCGTGAGCTAATTTATTTAAAAAAAAAAATCGACAGCGGTTGGCGAAAATTTTTTCTCGACCGGTAAAACAGGTAAAGTGGGAGGAATGAAGATAGACGATAAAATTCGCAGAGAATTAGAACTCTCTGTGTGTGCTAGTTGTAACGGGCCAAGTGGGTTGAAACTGAAGCGTTTTTCACACACATCGAGTTTCGAATTTGTGAGGTAATTATAAAGTGGCAAGCAGCTCGCGTCGCCACGACACTAAAATTACTTTTGAATTTTCCACTGACCAATGAGTTTTATAAATCACGTGGCAATAAATAAGGAAAAGTAACGAAACAAAAACAAGAGCTTTTTTTTTACCGTAGTATCTGAATGATATCGATGTGGCAATAATTAGGGAATCTTCGAATAATCATTTATCGTAAATTTTTGTTATAAATTGAATTTGAGAACCGCTGTTTACGAGCCTGGGGTACAAGAGTCTCTCACTGCTTGGTGCTTTCCCTCATTTCCTGTTATGTGCGTGGCTGCTGTTTCTCCGGATCTTGGGCCAACCTTTTGCCCAATATATAATGCTCTCTCTCTCTCCCTCTCTTGGAATTTTTATCATTTTATCACTTGGCAGAGTCCAAAAGTCTCGATTCATCGTAGATTTGCCTCGATCAGGTGGCAATTTGTTGGCGTATAAAAGCAAATGGATCGTTTAATTTGAAAAAAAAAAGAAAATTGATAGGGCGAGATAATTTTGGAAAAAAAAAAAAACCAAAACCAATCTCGTCAAGAGTGAAAGAGAAAATGTGAGTGTATTGCAAAGATTGCTCACACTTGGTCCGATCTGTGCTCAACAAGTGGGCCAATGTTTTCGGGACTGTAAAAGCGACGAAGACGACGAAGACGACCAGAGAGAGCTTCGACGGTCTGCGAGTAAACCGAGCGCGAGCCAACGAACGAATCGAGGAAGAAAGATAGAAGGAGAAAGAGGCCAAAAAGCGTGACGGTCACGAACTTATGGGTTTGGTTTGCAGGGCCCTCGTAGTTTTGTCTCTTTCCAACGTGTACGTTGGGCCCCCAAAATGGGCCCTTTCTAGTATAGTAATTCTCGTCTGGCCCTCGATGCTCCAAACTGCTTCTCTCTCTCTCGCTCCCCCTCACGAACGAATAGAAGCAAAAAAGGGCCCTTTCGGTTTAGGGGTTGCTTTCCTCCCTGGTCGTATCAACGACGAGAAATCGTGACAAGGGCGACCGAGGGGGGGCGGGAAAAAAAGACGGAGAAAAGTAGTTATAGTGGAGAACGAGAGACTCGTGAAAGGGGAACTTTTCGAGGGGAGCAGCTCTACTCGATCCGAACGAGAACTCAAAGTGTGTGAGTGTGAGTGTGAGAGCGAGAGAGAGAGAGGGGGGAGCGCGAGAGAGAGTGGGGGGAGCGCGCGCGCGAGAGAGAGGGAGAGAGGAGAGCGCGCGCGCGAGAGAGAGGGAAAGAGCGCGCGAGAGAGAGGGAGAGAGCGCGCGCGAGAGAGAGAGAGAGAGAGAGGGGGAGAGAGAGAGGTGGGGTGGGACGTCTCGCTTCCCCTGTTCGAGCGTCAGTCGCGTCGCGTATCTCGTGCTGGTAGGATATACTATTGTCGCAATATCGTTTCGTTCTTTTTTTTTTTACCATTGAAACAACAATCGAGATTATATTTTTTCGTTTCTTTTCTTTTAAATACTTTTTCTTCTTGACCAATGTAAAATAATCGCGCTATAAAAAAAAAAAAAAAAAAAAAAACGGAAATTGATCTCGAGATAATTTTATCGAATTGGCGTATGAATTTTTTCTTTCTTGTTTGTTTTTGTTTTAAATGAAATAAAGTACGTGACGGATATTAGTGTGTAATTAGTGTGAAATTGACGCATTGCGTACTTAAATCATCGCAAATGTCGGATAAATAATATAGAAAAAAAAAAATTATCTATCATCGCGCGCGCGTCTCTGTGTCTGTGTCGCCGCGTGTGTATGAGTGCAAGTGAGAGTGAACAAAAGCTCGTCAAATTGGATGATTAACAATGTCAAATGTGAACGGTGCGCGAATTGAAAAAGTTTAAGTTTATCGCTGGAAAAAAAAAAAATATTATCTCTCTTGATTAAAAATGGCTGGAGATTAAATGATTTAGAACGAAAAGAACGTGATTTCGTTGATTATCGACGATTTTATCGTTTTTTTTTGTCTCACTATAAACGCGATACACGCCATGCGTTTTTCTCCATAATTTTTCACGATTTTTTTCCATAGTTTTTTCGCGTCTCTGCTAATTGTCACATTGCATTGGCGTATCTTCGGCAATTGAGACAATTACTAAACAAATAATAGTAATAAATTCGCAAACGTTTTTTTTTTTCGCCGCTGTTTTACCGACAAAGCAAAGCCCTTGAATGTTTTTCACGCTATCCCGTGATTAAGGGACTCGTCTGTGATATGAGGAACAAAAATGCTCTCTGCTAATTTGCGGAACGGTTTTCGTGAATTTCTTCGATATCATTGAAGAAAGAAAGAAAAAAAAAACAAAAAAAAACTCTTCCAAACGGAAAAAAATAATACAGATAAGAGAAAAATGACGCTGGACGAGTGCAAAGTAACTCGTACGAGTAAAATTTGATATTGTCATAAAAATCGACAGCGAAACGGAAAAGAAATCAAAATAATCATTTGAGCAAACGAACGAACTGGGATATTATTATTATTATTATTTTTTATATTATCATTTTTTTTCCAAAAGAAAATCAGTGTCAAAAAAATATATATATATTTCTCCCGCCCCGGGAGAATGCAGTCCAACACGATACTACGCGACGTTGGTAATACGGAAAAGTTAATGGGCAATAACAACAATTTGAACAATAATGGATCACCGGGAGCGGAAATAATGTTCCAGATGGAAGACGAGGGTTTGACGCAGCTCGGTAGCGTCTTCCAATCGGCTTACCAATCCATTGTTGGTGGTGGTCCTCAGGTAAATCAAACTGACTCTATTTTTCATTATTTTTTTTTTTTCATTTTTTGTCAATAAACCGATGAAAAGCCCAAATCTTGGTCGCTGTTGCGTCATTGAAACACGAGAGAGTCACGTGGTACAGACACACGCTCTCTGCGCTTGATCGGAATCGGTGCAAAAACTACCCCCAAAACTCTTGGAAGACTCGAGTGTTGTGCAAAAGGGAAAAAAAAAAAAAACGAATAATATTTTAAGATGAATGTGAAAAAATTTTAAGCGAGCCAAATAAACAAAAGGACAGAAATAAAGAGAGAAAGAGAGAGAAAGGGAGAGAGGCAAAGGCGTTGATGTGACTCGTCATCCACTAGCCGGCATTGTTTCGTTAAATAGAATTTCTATCTAATTTAAATGCGGCTTAGCCAGAAATAATGCGATTATGCGTTAGCTTATTCTGTTTGTTAATCTCCTTTGCACGCCATTGTTATCCAATATAGCGCGGGAGAGCTTCCAGGGATGAGGAGGAGGAGGAGGAGGAGGGTCAGGGGATGGGTGTTGAGGAGTGGGATGGGGAAAGCTACGATTGAACGAGAGTGCACGCGAGAGAGAGAGTGAGTGCGCGAGAAAGAGAGACAGAGAGAGAGAGAGAGAGAGAGAGAGAAGAGATGTGGAAAACGCGTTACTCTCAACCCAGCCCACCCGTTCGCACGAGGCACACCAAAACGTGCACTGTACATTATTTCAGTGCAGAGTCGACCCGTCGGGAGAGAGAGAGAGAGAGAGAGAGAGAGGAGAAGAGGAGAGAGAGAGAGCGAGAGAGGAGAGAGAAGAGAGAGAGATCTATCTCTCTCCGCTGGCTTATGGACTGAATCTCAGTGGATCTCATTCAAATTTTCCAATTCGACTCGTTATCAAAAAAAAAAATTGTTATTTTTCAAACAGGCTCGTTAATCCGATTTCGGGTCTCTCTTGTCCCCGGGGAGGGGCATACATTCATTAAAAAAAGAGAGTGAAAAAAAAAATAGCTCTCTGCGACCGGATGTTTCAGCTGCCAAAGGTGTGTAGAGACCCTTATGTGTAATTTTTTTTTTTTCCCTCGTTCCTTTTCTCTAATTCCAGAGAGCACGATATGGGACATCCAAGTACGTTGGCTCTATGCCCATTGGCAGGTAGCCCATTGCTTCCTTTTCCAAAATTCATCTCTATTCCCGCATTTCAGATTTATCCTCGTGGTTGGCCTTTTTTTTTTTTTTTTTTTTTGAAAAATTGCGCGTACGAAAAACACGAAAGATTGATCAATCAAGATTTTCGGTAATTACCGGAAGTCCAGCAAATTGGCCAATTCCCATCTAATCTTTTTCGTATTTCGTTGAAAGGAAAAAAAAAAATGGAAGAAACTTTAAGGTGCAAATTCTTTACCTTTGAATTTTTTTTTGTTTTTTTCAATCAAAAAAATCTCCCGGATGGCGAGTCTGGAGCATTTCTCGAAGGGCTTGGCGGCCACTTCCGGTCGGCGTTCCTCGAGGCGTATCCGGTTCTCTCGCGAAATTTATTTCGTTCCTCCCGAGCGGGGCCGGGAGCGCGGTTGACCTCGGGCTTCTCCTCTCCTCTTTGAAATCTGCTTTCTGCTAAAGAGAAATATTCTTAGTTAATAAATTGGCAAAAAGTTATATAAAATGGAGGATTTTTTTTTTTTTTTTTTTAGTTTTTTAATCAAAAATTCCAGCTGATGCGAGAGAGATGATCAGTGAGCACCTCTGGGATTTGTGCGAGAGCTAGGTCGGAGACTCGCAGCAATGAATAGAATTGATATAAATGGGCGACCTCTCTCTCTCTCTCACCCTGCCCTTCTCGCTCTAAAAGAGCTGATTATTATTATTTTTTTCGTTCGAATTTCCCACCCTGTACTTTTGGCATCTCGCAAATATAGTTTTGTCTTTTTTTTTTTCCAATCTCAGTCCCGAATCGACCGACAAGTGGCTCATGACATTTCATTCTCAAATTCTGACTCAATTTTCCCCAATTTGTACCGAGGTAAAACAAAAAAAAAATGCGAATTGCATTTTTTTTTTCCCAACGACAAAATTAGTGTCTGGGAGAAGGAAGAGGACAAAAATTTCAGTGTATTCAATTAATTGACTATTCTTTTTTGAGATGACTTTTGGTTGATCGTCACTGCAGCAGCAGGAATAGCACCAGCAGGACTTGTGTCGTATCTTCCCTCGGTTACTACAAATTTCTCTCTCTCTCTCTAGCTTGCACAAACGGGATAATCTATGGTTGGGATTAGCATTAGTACCTGGCACGTATGTGTTGCTATCCCATCTCTCGTATGATTGCACACTTGTATTCGTGACACGATGTGCTTGTACTATCCGATACACAAGCTCAAAGCCACACGCAAATACCAAAAGCCTATCTATCTATCTATATACACTATATATACCCTATATCCATATATACTCTCTCTCTCTCTCTATATATATATACTATACTCTCTCCCTCTCTATATATATATATATATATATAGCACGTCTAAAATCATCACAAGGGCGAATTATCAATGCTGATGCAAATCACATACGCCCTTACGATTATCGGACATGAGATATACGTGGAGATACTAGAGTAACACTGTCCGTACGCACAAATACGCAAATACAGAGAGTCAGGGTGTTTTGGAGATGTTGCATAGTTTCTACTCAATTCAGTGTGAGCCATGCACACGAGGATATTGTGTGTGTGTGTGTGTGTGTGTGAGCCATGCACACGAAGATATTGTGTGTGTGTGTGAGCTATGCACACGAAGATATTGTGTGTGTGTGTGAGTGAGAGGTGGGGGAGGTGGCGGTGGAGAGGAGGAGGAGGAGAGGTACAGATATGTGTAAATGCAACATGTGTGATACATAATAGTGCGGCATTGCCGAGGGAATTGTAGTCCCCTTGGGTCTCAAACTCTCGAGATAGTCAGAGAGAGAGAGAGAGAGATGAGACAAGGAGGAGATGCACATACTAATGGCCGAAATCCAACACGAGATTCTCTCTCTCTCTCTCTCTCGTATATCCATTGGATGCTCGTAACTATTATCCCTCGGTGTGTTACCATCAACGGGAGGGACCTTACCCTCTCCCCTTGACCACCTCAAAACAACGTCTTCTCTCACCTACGAGGGACAATCTGAATCTCTATGGGCCCGTTTGTAATAATCCACATAACATTATGTATATATATATATATATATATGTATACATATATATATATTTGCTTCACACGCATGCCATCCACGACAGGTCCAACACAATCTCCAGCTTGTCTCGTGAATTCTCTCCCCCAAGCCCAAGTTCATATACGTTTGCGTATAACAAACCTCAATTTAGCATCTCAGTATGACTATAATACGTAGCCTGATTTATCGCCTCAAGGACAACATCGGGGGAATTTCAATATGGCCGAAAAAAAAAAAAACATCAAAAAAATGAGATTTGATGTTTTTTTTTTTAAATTTATTTCTTCGATGAGAATAATTCCCAGAGTGCTTATTCAATGGACGATATACAATGTGAGGCTTGTCTTGTTGTCCAATGTGTGCCTGACATTATACGAGAGAGGGAGAGAGAGAGAGAGAAAGAGAGGGGGTGGAGGTTTGGACGTTACGATGATGTATGCTGGAGCCTAATGACGTCAGAGTGGGCGTCACCAGGCCTCTTGTACGCATCATCAGGACATTATACTCCAACTATAATTTGTTTAATCTCGTATTGTTGACGGAAATTAGAGAGAGAGAGAGAGAGAGAGAGAGAGAGAGTCGAATTCTGATTGACGACTAATCGTTTCTTCTCTCACTTTTGATCTCTCTTTCTCTCACGTTTGTCTGACCCAAACGAATTTACGTTTTATAGGTAAGGTAAGAAAAAAAAAAGAATGTATACAAATCAATTCTCGTGTTTTTTTTTTTTTTTCGTTTACTCAGAGATAAATTTTCTCATGGTCTGTCCGTATATATTTTTTTTTTCGGTGGGACTTCCGTAACCGGAAACCCCAAGGGTGCGTCTCGACCAAGAGCACTAAATACACACATATATATATATATATATATAGAATATAGGAAAAGTGGCAGGAAAGGCCCTTGAGAATTTTCGAAAAATGAGAAGCTCACGAGTCGAGAGAAAAATCTTCTTTGGATTTTCAATGCACTAACCCGAGAGCGTGAAAGAGCTCTGAAAAGGCCATATGGCGTTTCGTCCCAAGGGATATACTAAAAATTCTCCACTCTGAGTATAGATGAAATTTACTCGAGAGAGTAAAAAAAAATACGAGAGTTTCATTATTTTTTAATTTTTCCATTATCGTTTCGTTTTTTTTTTAAATTCTTTTTTTCGAATTATCGTCAACATCGAGACGAAACGAAAATAAATAAAATCAATTTTTATCTACCGGCACGTGTGCTCTTGGCCAACGACAAACGCTGATCCAACAAACGCTTATCGGGATCAAACTAATCGATCCGAGTCTCTCTCTCTCTCTCTAGTCTCGTATCATCTCATATCTCTATTAACGTTAACAAACTTCAAACCTTTTTTTTTTTTATAATTTACTAGGCTCGATGTAAAATTTATTGCGAGAAAAAAAAAACTTTTAGTCTATTATAGCGGGTCGAAAATATTTTACGTAGGAAAATCGAGTGTTGGGCCAGGTCGTGACCAAAGTATTTATTCAGAAAAGCTGGCTTAGCGCTTCCTCTCTCTCTCTCTCTCTCTCACTCTCTATTTCTCTATTTCTCTCGCACGCTCGCTCAGAGAGTTTCAACGATTTACTCGTAGAGATTTTGTGGCTCAGATCGTGCCCTTCCGTGCCAACCTCGAGATCATAGATGCCCCATCGTCGTTGGCGCTCTTTCCTGCCTCAAAACATCCCCGCTGTTTCCCTTCCCTTTCACAATTCGTCCCAACAAAACTCGAGGATTTTTGCAGAAATCTCTGCAAGAGAGTGAGAGGGGGAAATAAAATCGAGGCTTCTATCTTGAAGCAAAAAACTTCTCGTTGCCTGTGGAAAAAAAGATGAAATGATTATAATGTGCTCACGATTTTTTCTCTTCTTCTTTTTTTTTTTTTTTTTGACGAATGGGTTATGCGAGGCCAGCACGAGAACCCTCAAGGAGGAGGAATTGCTGCAAGGGGGAGGGGGCTCTAGTGCGAATTTATTGACTTTTACTATAAATACACCAACCCAAGCAGGGCGTAGGAGAACTCGCTTCATTTAGTTTCTCTCTCTCTCTCTTTCTCTCTATCTCTCCTCCCCCTCTCTCTCTCGCTCTACTTGACTCTAGTTTCTTTCTCTCTGATGTACTTTACAGCTTATATAGACTCACACTCTCTACTTGTAGCAAAAGTTACACCCACTCTCGAGGCCTAAGTCCTTTTGCGAATCGACGAATTTCCGCTTCATCGTATTACCCCGAAGATTATCGAGACTTTTTTTTTTTTTTTTTTTTTTCCCCTCCAAGAGCCAACGAAAAATGTCATTAGGACTATAACGGTAGAATTATAATAAACTCTGGCAAGATTTGACTTTTTTCTCTTTGCACAAGTGTTTTTTTCTCGTCATTGACGACGACTCGTCTCTCTCTCTCTCTCTTTTTTTTCTCTCCTCGCTTTTATGAATGTCGATATTTAAGAAAATTGCGACTCTTGCCCGCATCCCCACCCCACCCACTCAGTCTGATTAATATAAAATCGTATGAGATTTTTTTTTCCCTCACAAAAATTTTCTCTTTACAAGAATTTGAAATTATTTGAGAGTGAATTATTTTCAGGCAAAATAATTCTTTTTTCCGTTCCCATTTATGGTTAATCGTTCGTTATTTTATTAATCGCTGTTCTGGGTAAAAATCGTAAAAATTTCTCCCCAGTTTTGGCTCGTAACTCAAAGGGCCCAAAGTATCGTGGCTCTCGATCTCTCCCTTCGAGTTTCGTTTGGGTACGTTGAGCGAGCTTAGCGAGGATATATATATATATACACACACCCTTGTGTATATATATATATATAGTGTCCGTTCGAGGAGGAAACCGGGGACTCCAAGAGGCCCCGCGGTTAAATGCGTTTGTGTTTGCCATGTTGGTGCGTGGAACCGTCGGACGAGACGCGTCGGTGAGCAGCAGAGCAGCTGTCCGCCAGGTGCGTGGTCGAACGGCCAATCGGCGTTGCTCCTGAGACAGAGAGAGAGAGGAACGCTGGGGCCCCCAGGGTGCTCAACCTTCGGTCAGGCCCCATTGTACAATATTTCTCGTTGCTTTTCTCGCCCCCTCGTGTTAGGTGCTACAAAACTCACCCTCTATACCTGCAAACGATCGGCAGGACCTGTCGCGAGTAAACCTCGGGGGAGCTAAAAAATTTTTACTTTTTCTCCCTTCATTCCTTTACCACGTGAACCGATCGAGTATAAATAAATTTCCTACCTGCTGATCAACAATTGTCTCGGTAATAACGCGATACAAAAATTAATTGGATTAATTAATTGGAAATGATCTCTGATATTGAAAAAAAAATAAAAAAATCATTTAAAAGAATTCCTTCAATTTCGTCAAATTAAAAAACGCGAGCCAATGGAAGAGAAAAAAAATTCAATAAAAAGCCTAAGAATTAGTTGAGATCATTTCTCCTTTAATTCCTACAGACGAATAAATTAAAAAATTATAGAAGAATTAATTAAGAGTATTTCCCTCTTAATTCCTCCGGATGAAGAATTTAAAAAAAAATCTCTTAATGAAATAAAAGAATTAAATTAGTAATTTTTTTTACTTTTTCTCCCTTCATTCCTTTTTTCCTACCTGCTAATCAACAATTGTCTCGGCAATAACGCGATACAAGAATTAATTGGATTAATTAATTGGAAATGATCTCTGATATTGAAAAAAATATAAAAAAATCATTTAAAAGAATTCCTTCAATTTCGTAAAATTAAAAAACGCAAGCCAATGGAAGGGAAAAAAATTCAATAAAAAGCCTAAGAATTAGTTGAGAGTCGAGGCCGATGTATGAAAAAAAAAATTAAAAAAAAAATCATTCAAGCGTTTGATCGGTTAATTCCTACACGTGAAAGCCACGTGAGATGATAGAAATAAAAAAGTTCTCTACTAATGAAAAGTCGCCTCGATAATAACGCAATAGAAGAATTAGTTGGGAGTAATTTGATATGTAAAAAAAAAAAAAAAAAAAAAAAAAAAAGGAAACTCATACAAAGCAAGTAAAGGGATGGGGAAAGTTGAGCTGGCATGAATTTACCGTTTAGTCAGGACGATAACCGTTTAGGGTAAGAGTCGGCTCCTTTGTCACGCCCGCGCAGTTTCTCTCCCGGACTTTTCTCTTTCTCTCTCTCTCTCTCTGGCTCTCCCTCTCTCTCTCTCGTTTACTCGGCTGAGCTGCAGAACGCGGATAGATTGCAATGCGGCTTTTTGCCTTCTCTTGTACCGCGGTCACACTCTGTTTTGCTTGTCATCGTCGTTGTCGTCCGAGCATACGTTTTACCAGCTTGCTCTGCTGCTCCTTGCATGCACACGTGTACCTGAAATAATTTTTCAACGATTAAGACAGAGCCGCCACTCCCCCCACCACCACAATGCGCGACATGAGAATTACTCTGTGAACCAGGAAATAGGGAGAGATTATTCACCATTCAGCCTGCATTGAATCGCGACAATTTCACAATTTCATCGATTTTGCAATTTGGCAAAGAATATTTTTCTATTTTCTCGAAATTGAATTGTCAGAATTAGACAATCGTCGATTTTGCAAATTTCAGTGGAAGGAGAAAAAGTGCCAAAGGGTTGAATTGAGGGAGGGGAGAAAAAAAAATGGCAAAGAATATTTTTCTATTTTCTCGAAATTGAATTGTCAGAATTTGACAATAGTCGATTTTGCAAATTTCAGTGGAAGGAGAAAAAGTGCCAAAGGGTTGAATTGAGGGAGGGGAGATAGAAAAAATCGCCAGAAAGAAAAATCCTCAGTAAACTAAAAAAAGGCCAAAGAATAATTTTCTCCAAATTGATTCGTCAAAATTTCTCAAATATCAAATTTGCAATTCGAGTGTAAGAAAAAAGTGCCAAAGGGGCGGGGGAGATGAAAAAAAAATGGCAATAGACAATCCTCAACTTTCTGTGCATGGAATCGTCACAATTTCAAAATCATCGATTGTCCAATTGACGTTAAAGGCAAAAAAGTGACAAAGGTTTGTATAATATTTAGGGGAGGAGAGAATTTGAGAAGGGATGATTGAGAAAAAAAAATTGGCCCGGAGGTTTGAGAGCCCATAATTGCTTGTCAGTCAGTTCGACTCAACGGACCAAGAGGTTTCCCGATCGAGTCTCCGGTCACCGGAAATAAATCCTCCTCCTCCTCCTCCTTCATCTCGCCACTCCGCAGAGAGGATTCAACCAGTCACGGAGCTTGAGCCGGGTCTCCGTTGTTCTCAATTCTCTCACGATTCACGAGAAAATCCCGGAGACTCGAAGGGGTCCATTTCAATTTGGTCGAAACTCGTTCAAAGGACAAAATAGACCAGAGAGAGAGAGAGAGAGAGAGAGAGACTTGAAGACTCGAAAAAGAAGATGGAACAAAAAGAGGGGAGGGGAGAGAAGAAAGAATGAGAGACAATAATTATGGGCTCTGGGACAAAGTCGTAATTTCGAAGAAATATCGCGTCATTTGTTTCTTTTTTTTTCCTTCGGTCTTTCATCTTCGTTGATCCGCCATGTCGTAAGCAAATATACAACAAGAATTTTCTATAAACGTGAGGGCTTTTTTTTTTCTTTCCTCCCCCAGGATTTTCTCTTGTTTACAACTCGTTGATTGTAAATGGATATTATTTTTCTCGTTAAACAAAAACGAGAATAGGAGGAGGAGCAAAGAGAAGAAATAGGAGGAACGATAACCCCGTCTGAGGCGTCTTGACTTTCCGAAAAGATAACGAGTGTATCTTGACTTTCATTTCTTTTTTTTTCTCCCCCTATAATAAATCTTTCATGCATATATGAGCTTTGGGTCAGTGCCGAGCGCCATATTGTCTGTTCTCTTATCACCTTTTTTCATTTTTTTTTGTTTTTTTTTTTCACGCCCGTGAAGCACGATTGACGGCTGAGAGAGAAGAAATCAAACTGATGAGAAAAGCCCCCTGGGGGTCGCGACCGAAAGCTCGGATTTTTCAAGCGATATATCGCATCTTCTCGAATTTTTCTCACTAATCCTCTCGATTAATTTTTCTTTACTTCTCTCTCCCTCCCCCAACCCGCCCTAACAATATTAACAAAGGAAATATTTCGAATATTTCATTGTCCACGAATACTCGATGAAATAATAAAGTGCAATCATTCTCTCTCGGTGTCATCACCGATTTATTTGGCAGGGTAAAAAAAATGGAAAAAAAAAAAAAAAAAAATGAAAAATAGAGCCAAGTAGCCTCAGGCATCTGCGGTCAATGTATTTGACGTAAAAACAAGAGGAAAAAAACGAAACGAGCCAGTTGATCGGTACAATAGAGCATTTTTTTTTTCCGGTTTTTTTTTGTCGTATCCAATTTTCCAGTTCTCGCTCTCTCTCTCTGCCTCTCTCGATTCCTCGTTTACTGTATATCCGCAGAGAGAAAGCAGCGCCGGAGCTCTCGCCCGATTTACATATTTCAGCGTGCGTTTGACCGGTAATAATGTTTCGCTCGTTTCGCAACGAATGGCTAACCATACATATAAACCTCCCTCTCTTTATTTCACCCCCATCCCTTCCTCCCCGCCTCTCACCCCCCCACCTCTCAACCTGGGTAAATTGGCGTAAATTCGAGTTGACGCACGCCAGCGCTGGGGTTATTGTGTGTGTTATACCCCTTTGAAAAAATCAACTAAAACCACCCTCGAACGAAACAAAACCCAAACGAAAATATGAGACACCCCCTCCTGCCTCTCCTCCTACCCAGCCCCCCTTCGCTCCTTCCCATCGAGAGTTTGTCGAGATCAGCCAGTTGGAAATTGGCCGATAGTAACGCACGCACGTTACACCCCCTCATTCTGTTTGTGTATTCGTGTATGTGCGACAAAGATAGGGTTGAAATGAGAGAGAGAGAGAGAGATGGGGGCAGGGAGAGGAGAGGGGTCGGGGGGTGGTTGCAACTTTTCATACAAGTGACCGGTACACACGGGCCATTGATCAATGCTCTCGAAATGCTGGGAAAAACGTTTCAACGCGGGCGCACCTTTCTCGGACGAGATTTATTATTTCTCATTTGCCACGTTCTCGTCCCCGAGCCCAGCAAAATCAAATTCGCCGTGGATTCTATGAAAAAAAAAAAAAAAAAAAAAAAAAACGCAAATATCAATTTTTTTACAATAATACTGACGAGATAAATGTTGTCTCGTCGTTTCGAGAGTTATGAGAAGAAGAAAAAAAATTGCCATTTTGATGAGAAAATCTTGCAGAGCCAATAAATTTGAAATTTTCACACTGGATGAGTGCACCAGTGAACGAGCACTTGGCGCGAACTATGTCTATATATGGTGATTTTAACGTAATATTGAAGTTTGCATCGTTGAAATGCAACGAAATTTGTTGAAAAAAAAAAAAAATTATCAACATTGGATAGAATTTTTTTTCTTAAGATTATTTCATGCGATGAAGAAGATAATGTAAAAAATTGTCAAACTGCCCCAATCGCCCTGAACTCAGCCTAGACAGGGGTTGAAATTTTTATTTCGTTGCATTTCCACGATTCAAACTTCAATGTCATATTTTTAACACGGGAGTTCATTCACTGGTACTGAATCTTAAGCTTTCATTCACTGGTGCACTCATCCTGTTTGAATATTTATTGCAATTATGGGTGGGATCGAGTCTCGAATTACTTTTTCCTGCCAAGCCAGCAATTTCAGTCAAATATTTCATTAAACGAGCAACGTGAAGCTTTTTTAAAAAATTTCACCTCCTCGTCACTACCAATGAAAAAAAAAAAAAAAAATCAACGAAAATTTAGCAAAAAAAAAAGATGACTTGAAATTTTCGTACAATAATATTGACGAGATAAATTTTTGTATCTCTTTTTCGGAAGATTCGACAAACTTGTGATAAATTCAGCTGGAAGAAAATTGCCGAGGGGGAAACAAGTTTGAAAATTTGGCAGAGTTCAACGCTCATTGTAGTTGTAGATGGCTCGAAAGTGTCTCGAGCTGCTTTTCCTGCCACCCCGGCCATTTGAGTTAAATATTTAAGTAACAGCGTATTCTACTTCTCGAAGCTAGAGAGAGAGAGGGAGAGCGGGAAAAAGAGGAAACAAAGTCCTTGCTTTTCGCGCTCCAACGACGAGAATCTCTCGAGCTTTTCTCTCTCTCTCTCTCTCTCTTTCTCTACTCTCTCTCGTTCCACCGACCTCTTATCTTTATCCGAGGATATTCTACACCAATCGTGACTATCCTGGGAGCTTTTATTCTCTCTTCCTCCGTCTCGTTTTCTCAGCTTTCGTCTTTAAGTACTTTCCTGTGTCCTTTAGAAATTTTCCGCGTTTTATTCTGTGAGCAGCTTTCTGGAAAAAAAAAAATATATATTCAAAATCCCATTTGTTTCTCTTCGTTTTATATTTGTTTTTTTTTCTTTTTTTTCACGCGATTTTGAAGGCGTAAAAAAAATGGAGATGTAATTCTTGCGGTATGGGCAGAGCTCGATTCTTCGAGGACTCTTTTGTGTGTGTGTGTGTGTGTGTGTTTTTCTGTGTGTGTAAAAAGAGCAGGGGAAATAAATTGGTTGAAACAGCCAGTGAATCCACCTCGTGAACGATCAACCTTCACTCGAGGACTCTCGATATTTAACAACCTTCTTGATACATTTTTTGTTTTGTTCCATTCGAGTCCCCCCCCCCCCCCCCTCCTCCCCAAAAACGTGCCTATTGACTCTCGTGTTGGCAAAGTTGAGAATATCGCAGTCTCTCTCTCTCTCTCTCTCAGGACTATGAGGAAAAATGCATATAAAAGTTTGAGGGTTGATTTTTTTTTTTTTACAACGAAAATAAAGAAGAATAAACGGGGTCACTTGACGGGGTAACGAGGTCACTTGATCTTGCAATCAATGAATCAACTTTACGATACTAAAAGCACGTTTTTTTTTATCTCTTATTGCTTTTAACTTTGTTTTTTGAAAAATTTGCTAACTGTGCTAATTTTCTTCGTAATAGTTTAATCCTCAGAACGCTGCTTGATTTATAAATTTATAATTGTTTATTGACGTTTTTTTATTGAGTTTGAAAGTCAAATCTCCGATTTAAGCGCTTCCATGAGAGGTTAGGTTTGATATTTCCCATTTTTTACGACGTCCCCTGCCCCCGGTAAAGTTTTTGCCAATTTTTCCTATAAAATGTCTTTATGGAATATGAAAAACAAACAATTGTTCAGACAGCGCCATTTTGTTCTCAATTCCATTTAACTGTTTGGGAGAAAAATGTGTTGATGATTTTTTGAGGTTATGTCGACTTGCCCACCTGCGGTGTTTTTAAACAAGGAAAACCTATGATCGCTTTAAAAATTGTCATTTTTCAATTCTTTTAAAATGGCCGAAGAATTGAAAAAAAAGTAATTCAATTCCAAATACCTTTTCAATCGTTCGTGGGCCTTTTTTTGGAGACTATTTTTCCGCGGTACACTTTTCTCACGCACACACATGTCCAATTTCCACCGCGCGCACTTATTTAAAAGATACTAAAGTTGGAAAATACTTCGATAATTATAGATCGAATTCGTTATTTTACTAAACTTTCTCGTTATTCATGACGAGCATCAAAATGAACTCTCGATGCTGCTTGCTATCACGTGTATACATATATATATATGCAAATTTTTGCGGGAATCGCGTCGTAAATGTTATCGCGAATTACGTTTCATTTACACGGAATCGCGAAATGCCTCCATTTCCACGTGTTCTTCGAACTTTTATCGCACTAATTAACGATAATTTAGCACGCGAAACGTTTATTATAATACTAAAAACGGTCGAAAAATATGCAGAACTGCATCTGCATCTAACGTTGCGAACTTCCAACATGGCGATTGTTCCTCTATCGAAAAGACGCTAACGGAAATTGGGCCGATTGTCGTTACTCGGCGCGTCTGCGCACTAGCGCTAAACTCACACTTTCCTCATATTCAAACGGTCTATTTTGAAATTTGCGTAATTTTGGACAATTTTCAATAGATATTTTTTTACAATGTCAAATATCAATATGTTTTTCGATTAATCATTTATAAGTAAAAGGAAAAATGTAATTCGTCATGTTATACCATTTTCTTAACACCAATCAATCAGACTATTTTGGCCAGACACGAAAATTCCTTTCCAATATGAAAACAAAGTTTCTATTATATTTTTCATTTCTCACCTCTTGTATCATTTAATTTTTCTCTCTGTAAAATTTTAAAAAAAGTAAAATTTCGAGTAGAGTAAAAAAAAAAAAGCGGAAGGGAGAAATGGAATATCGAAAATTTGTGAGTGGCATGCGAGTAAAATGTCATGTTCTGTTACTCTGTATATCGTCGTCGTCGTCGTCGTCGTCGTCGACTGCTGACGGGGTCTCGTCTCGTCGAGTTATATTATACATAACAGCATACATACATATATATATATATATATATCCCGTTGTGCTCTCTTCTCACTTTATATATATATATAAAACATCGATACGTATCACTGCCGGCCTCGTGACTGGCAGTCGTTTTCAGTGATTAACCACACAAAGCTGCGTGCCATTCGAAAAGGGACTCTATAGTTTCCATACAGCCTGGAATATACACATTTATGTGTATTTATAGAATTTCCGTGAGTGGTCTGATGAACGAGCGATTATTCTACAAATTTCGCGACCTTTTTGCAATAATCTTCTTATATTTTTCGATTCGATACCTCGATATTCGATATTTCGATATTTTAACAAGACAAAATTATTTATCAAAATCTCTTTAAAAAAAAAAGTGAAAAGAAAGAAAAGAAAGTATTTTGAACCCTTGTATGAATTTTCGAAAAATTGAATAAAACTGGACAATGTGATGATTTTCTTCGATATATATCGATAAAATAAATGCGAGAAATTCGTCAATCGTGATAGAAAAAAAAAAAAAAACTATATGTAGAAAAAAAGCCTACAGTACGATACTCGAACGATTTATTATGTTTTTGCGGGCCAGTTGGGAACCGATAGAGGGGTAGAGAAATGACACGCTACTCGGTAATGGAATATCTGAAAATGTCAGAAAAATCATATAAGCATGAGGCGTCGCATGGTCGCGGAAAAACCTTTTCGCCATGCGATATTTTCTATCGTTTTCTATTTGATGACGTGCCATATATGAAAGCTTCGAGATATACACCACGTGAAAATGTAAGAAGATGGCGAGAGTATCGAGCTGTAAGATATTTATCTCGTTCTCGCACTCACCACGACTCCTCTCTCTCTCGATTTCTCTCTCTCTCTCGAGCTTGAATTCACGAGTCACTGAATTTTTATACCCAAACACATTTCTATACTCGATAACTCGTCGTTTCATGCTCCCCCGCACGGTAATGCGACTCTGTGGCCGCAAATTCGATGCGTCACTCGTTGATCGATGACTAAAAGAGAAAGAGAGAGAAACTAAAATTTAATCTCCATTTTCGCCTCTCGAAATAATTCGAGACAAGTAAAATAGAGTGAAAGTAAAGAGAGAAAAAAAAAATACTATAAAAGTAGATCACAAATTTGTTACAGAGATAATGATGATTCGTGGAAAATTTTATAATACGTTAAATAATAAAAAATTGATAGATTAGTCGTTCGGGTTATCTACGATATTCAACTCGATTATATCTCATTCGACTCGACGATCGATACTCGAGCTCACAATCGTCTTGTCGCAATTTCCAGGTGATTAACTTCGCAAACCGAGTCTGTCGATGGAATTTCCAACGTCCTTGTAATTTGATCGCGAATCATTCTCTCCTCGCCCAATCGACGATTCATCAACGTGATTTATCAAAATGAAGAATGAAAATATTCCACTTCAATCTCGCTAAAAAAAAAAAAAAACCAATTGTACAAACATGCAACTTTTACACATTCCTTCCTCGTCATGTTTACCCATTCACAAATCACTCTCTATGCAGTTTTCATTAATTTTAACTTCCTCATGGACGAAGATTCATTTTCTTAATGATGCAAAAAATTATTATTTTTTCGAAATATTAAAAAAAAATCCGAAAGTTGGACCAAAAATAGATTTTTTTTTAAATTAAAAATAGAAAAAAGAAACCCATAAAATCTGAATCTCAATCCATTCTCGTCAAACTCAATACCAAACATTCTTGTCCGTTAAAATTCGAGCGACTGGTCACTTTTTTTTTTTTTTTTTTCAAATAATTCAAATAGTCACAATCTTGGGAGAAAAAAATTCTTCACGAAAATAAAGAGTCCTTCACGAGGAAGCAAAATTAGAATAATAAAGCTTTGCTAGCAATTTCAAAATTCGTATTAGAAGAAAAAAAAAGGCGATATTGGAATAAATCGAATATTTGTTACGGGGGTAAGTTTCTGTCAACGTATAATCGTCACTGCAGGGGCTGATTTTTACCAAACTCGTATCTGCCACCCTATTTGTATCTCTTACAAAAAAGAGAGAGAGAGAGAGAGAGAGCAGAAAGAAGACGAAAAAAGAAAAAAAAAATTGTATCCCCTCGAACGGCCAGACTTGAATACCAGGGTCTCCCTCTCTCTCTCTCTCTCTCGTTGGTCCCGCGACGCGTATAATTCTATCGAACCGATCAAATAATTGAAACGCTTAATGCTCATGTGACGCGCTACGAACGAGAGTGTACATATATCCGAACCCTCCAGGGAGTCGACGAGCCACATAGTCCCTTTTCTCCTTTTCGTCCCCCACCCCTCGATGTCTCCTCCCTCAATGGCGCACGACCCTCTATCAAACTACGTATGTATCGAGGCAAAAGCAATCTTTTGCACGGATCACACCGAATGTGAATACGTAGAAAACTTGGAACACGCCCCCCCTCTCTCACTCACTCTCTCTCATTCTTTCTCCTTTCTATCTCTCTCATTTTATTGACAAATGTCAAGTTTATCTTTTGCCAAAAAGGACCAAAAACGTTTCTCTTTTTTTTTCACTCGATAAATCTCGACTGAATGAATTGACGAATTTAAGGGCATGGGATATCCGCCATGACAGTTTTTTCGATAGGAGAAAAAGCGAGAATTCCGCGTTTGTGAATTAATAAGACATATTAGTATTTTCTTCATCAGTTCAAAAGGCGGCCATATATATATATAGATATATTCTCAATTCGGAGTTGGCTCGTGAGTATCCCAGCCATTAAAGGGTAGTTCTGGCGTAGTAATATAATTCTCGGTACTCTGCAGCATGAGCTACTCTCGTGAGGAGAGTTGGGAGAGAGAGAGAGAGAGAGAGAGAGAAATAGAGGTAGAGACTCTCGTTAGTATCCTATATCCTCTCCTAGCATAGTTTCATATACATCCATACAAACACACGATGTATGCATTAGTTTCAACAAACACGCTCACGAGCATATTCGTATTACGCATGAATATGTATTTCCAAGCGGATAGTATTACCCCGTATGTGAAAGAGAACGAGAGAGAGAGAGAGAGAGAGATTTGGTCGAATAATATTGTACAGAGGTTTGTGTATATGCGTGGAGGGTAACACGCACAGTGAGAATGCTTTGCCTCTCTCTCTCTCTCTCGTTTGAGAGGGTGAAACGAGGCCATGGACTTGAGGGAGGGGTGGAGGGGGTTGGGGGGATGGGGGGTTAGTTGAGGCATTATAGCGAGGGCTACAAATCATAGGGCAGACCCTCCGTGTGGAAGGGTCGGCTGACAGTACCGCGGGGACGTTACAACGTTCTCCTCTCTCCATTCTATATATATATATATATATATATATATATATATATATATATATATATATATATATATATATATATATATATACACACACACTCGGGCTATAACGTCGGCTGGTATTGTCTGTGTGTGTGTATTTCGATGCTCCATAGGGTTGGACAGAGCCCCGTAGGCAGCCTTCGCTACCCCTCTGTAAATGTGTCCGACCAAGTTCCACACCCTCTCTCGACCTCCTATCGTAGAATTCGACCGTGCATCGTTATTACTATTCCAAGTTTCATCGAATCACCCAAAAAGGGTTACGTTTGTCCTAAAAATAAAACAGAATATTATTTCGTATGAAAAATTTATAAATCTTAGAAATGATAATTTTTAATTTTTTTTTTCTTAATAAAAATAATGATAATTGACATTTAGGGCTTGGCGGGGTCAGCAGAGCATAAAACCGAAAACAAAAAAATTGCAGCTCAGCATTGAGCGAGAAATCTCGGGAGTTTTCTATCCGTTCTTGTCGTTTATTGGTCCACCGAGCATCGGGAAGCCGTAAAACTCGCAAAGATCAACAAGGAGGACGAATTTATGGCATTTTCGTTTGCCGGATGCGAGAAGAACGAGGGAGAGACTTGCCTGCGAGTCTGTCTATGTGTGTAAGAGAGAGAGAGAGAGAGAGAGAGAGAGAGAGAGAGAGAGAGAGAGAGAGAGAGAGAGAGAGAGAGAGAGAGAGAGAGAGAGAGAACGCAAAGAAGAAGGAACAGAGCAGAGTCGATGTGCGTGACTGCCACTCGCTTCTCGAGAATATACGAACGGAGAAAGAGAGAGAGAGAAAAATCCGAGATAAGTTTGACTCCCGGAGAGATCTCAAACTCCGTACCGGGTGTCCATGAAAATAAGAGCCGGAAATCCTCGTTAGTTTAATACAAGTTTTCCTATTCGGTTTTTTTTTTCCCTCGTGCAGCCTCTCCGATAAATCAAATTATCGTTCTCAAAGAATTTTGTCATTTGTGACATGGCATTTCGATCTTTATATATATAGATCGAAATCCCATGTCACAAATGACAAAATCCTTATATATATTTCTCTTCGTCGCACGTAAACTTGTACCAAACGGTCCAAATCAGCCCAGGCGAGATTTTTTTTTGGTCCAAGTCGTGAAACAAAGATGGTTGCTCTCTCTCTCTCTCTCTCTGGTCGATTAATTGTGAGTGATAACATCTCGAGTCTTTCGTCTACGTTCAGCAACAAAAATGCTCGAAATTTTGTTCGTATATTATTCACTGGCTCTCCTCGATTGTCTATTATTGAAAAACAAAAAAAAGAATCAACAAATTAGTTTTTTGATAAAATTTTATGAAAATCATTAAAAATCAGTGGATGCTTCTCTCAATTCGAAAGATCCTTTTTGGCTGTGTTAAGGGCGAAAAGGGGAGGCAAGAGAGGGAGAGAGAGAGACAGAAAGAAGAAAGAGAGAAATGAGAGAGAAAAGGAGAAAGAGGGAAAAGGAGAAAGAGAGAAAAGGAGAAAGAGAGAGTATACCTATATACTTTGGTGGCCAAGAGGGCGAGCGAACCGGCGAGTTATTAAATTTTTAATGTGTCTAAGTTGGATAAAACGGAGCAGAAAGAGAGAGATAGAGAGAGAGAGAGAGAATTTTAACCCCCGTATAACGCCGGTGGACCTAACGATTCAACCCCTGTATGGTGAACGAGCCTTGTCCACAGTTTGCTCAGCACCCAGAGAGAAAAAGAGAGAGAGAGAGTAGAAGTATATAATAGAGCATGAGAGAAAACGTGCGGGGGTGGCTCGTGTTGTCTGTCGCAATAAATTTATGAATCGTTGCCAATTATAAATGTGGTCCTCTAATTGAATAAACGACAGTCAAAAATCTTCATCTGCGTTGCTCTCGTAAAAATTTTCTTTTTCATTCTCTCTCTCTCTCTCTCTCTGTTTTCCCATCTCGTTTATTATACCGTGCCGTTTCCCTATTTTTCATACATCAGTAATTTTACAACCGACCCATGATTTAATTACAGACCCTTGTAATTAATATTTGCCATGTTTTGTCATCCTTTTCCCCATTTTCATTAACAAAATTATTTCCTGGTTCTCTCTCGCTTGACGGTTAATTATATTTCATTACCTTTTCATTGTGCGCGCTCTAGCGGCTGTTGCTGTAACTACGATAAAATATCTTCTTTGTTCATCATTTCCTCTCTGGAGTTTTTTTTTTTGGGTTTTTTTTTCATCAACGCTCACTCGCTGGTATATCGATTTCAGGACTCTCTCTCTCTCTCTCTCTGGCTTATCGTCCAACGTCGAGTTCATCACTAGTGAGCTTGCAAGGTGCGCAAAACTCACTTTTCTCGACATACGTCTTTCTCTTCGGTTCCTCGTATCCTACGAAAAGCCAAACGAACGTCTTTGTCAGTGACATAATTAGCTCAGCAATGCGAGGAGAGTAATAAAAGAGAGAACTAGAAACCGAGACAACACAAGTGTGCTAACGGGAATGCTCGGTCATCATGCAGATAGAGAAGATGATCTCGTTTATCCAAGAGGAAAGTTATGATAGGAGGGGAGGAGAAAAAAAAAAAAAAAAAACCTCACGCCAACCATGCGATGATGTCATTTGAACGAGAAATGTTGAATAAATATTTCCACCGTTGAATTTCATATATTTTCGACTAAAAAATATTAAAGATATGATTCTGAATTCTCGATATATGAAAAGAAGAATTTTTTTTTTTTCATAACATTAGATATATTTTTTTTTTGGCTCCGTGAGATATATTTTCGACTAATATTCGAGAGTTATCTGAAATATATTTCTCGATACATAAAAGGGATGAGATTTTTTATATTTCGGATATATCAAAGATATATGGTTGACCTTGAAATACATAAAAGTATCCAAGTAGGTAAAATTTTTTATATTTTACAATTAGATGCATTATCAGATTTTCTTTTTCATTGGGAAAGTCTCTCCTTAGTTTTTCCTCCTTTGCGAGATTATAAGATAATCTCGCAGAAGAGGATATCGAGAGAGAGAGAGAGAAAGAGAGAAATCGCGCTAGTTGGACAAAAGGCTTTTTTCCCAGATGCGCAGTGCAAGGTCAAAAGAAGAAATATGCGGTTCCGTGAGGCGGAGAAGGGGGGTGGAAGAGAGAAAGAGAGAGAGAGAGAAATAGAGAAAGAGAAGCTCCGATTATCCGTCTAATCGCGTGGCGCTCTTTTGCCTCTTATACAAGATACGCCGATGACGATGAGACTTTTCCAAAATCTCATTGCCTCGTTTGCCGCTCTCGTGTTAACCGCAACAACGACCTTGGTCAAGTCGATTCACCGCAGCAGCCTCGAGATTCTGATCTGATCTTCTCTCCCCTGCTCCTCCGCCCCCCACGATTTCTTGGCTGAGAAAATCATCGCTTGAACTATGGGAATTGGCACGATTGAGGAATTTATATATTCCATGAAGAATCATCGTTTATTTTTTACCCCATAGTTTTTCCAACGGGACGAAAAATCGTCTCGTTCAGGGTCATCAGTGCGAGTTGAGCATTGCAAAATGTGGCTCGTTCGATTCCGTACCTCTCTCTCTCTCTCTCTCTCTGCAATGAAAAATTCATTCTTCTTGGATCAGACGAGTATTTTATAGCGATATAAATGCCATATTAGCGATTTGCCATAAACACGCAAGACGAGAAAATTACTATACAAAAATGGCGCGGTTGACGATGCCCAGATTGGGAAAAAACTGGCCATCATAAGTCGTCTGACCAGTCGATTCTCTCTCTCTCTCTCTCTCTTTCCTCGATGCTCTGCTAGAAGCAACGGGTATCCGCATCCTTGGTGATGTAAAAACAAATCTAAAGATGTCAGCTTCAATAATAACCAGTCAGATGGCGGTCATATGACACTGTTAAAAATAACCCATTTGATGAGAATTTTTTTTTTTTTCAAATCGAATTCCATTAATGGAAAATAAATTTATCGAAATAGAACAAAATTAATAATCGATGCGAAAATAATAATAACTGCATCAAATTCTTTGAGGATTTCAACTAGAAAAATGACCAACAAATAAATTTCGTCTATATATAGATCTAATGGCGCGAAATGATAAACATAAAAAAAAAATATTCCATTAATGGAAAATAAATTTATCGAAATAGACGAAAATTAATAATTGATACGAAAATAATAATAATTGCATCAAATTCTTTGAGGATTTCAACTAGAAAAATGACCAATAAATAAATTTTGTCTATATATAGATCTAATGACGCGAAATGATAAACATAAAAAAAAAATTATCCATTTTAAAATAACAAAATTTAAGATTCTCTGCCATTTTGAATGGCAAATCTCGTATGAGCCAAAGATAATAAAAATCATTCGACAATCATGAATCTACTCGAGCTCGGTTTCATTCGACAAGCATTGCGACCAACTGTAGGTGGAAGCTGCAACTCCGTCAATTGCCAGTTAGAGATAAAGAGAAGGGGCGGGGTGGGGTGGGGTGGGAGGAGGCGAGGGGGGGGGGGGATAACACTAGAGTGGCGAACGGAAATGCATTGTTGGAAAACTCGCTGATAATATTGTCAAACGGCCAATAATAGAGAGCAAAAAAAATGGATAATAGTTGAAGATTTATTATACTTTTTTTGCTCCATGCGGAAGTTTGAGGAAAAAAATAAAAACTTGGAGAAAAAAAAAAAGAAAAAGAAAAATCATTAAAATATTGCATGCATTTAATTTGTCATTTTTTTTCTCTCTCTGTGTTTCAGGTAAGTCATGGGAATCAATACACCGAGCTTAGAAACGTCGAATCGGCAGGTCGAAATTGGGTGAGAAATATTTGCAAAAAGATCAGCATCGTTTTTCTTTTTTTTTTTTTAATTCGCGTATAAAATAGAGTCTCGTTTTTTTTTGGAATTTGATGGAATAATTTTCAAGCGAGGAGATAAAAAAAAAAGAGAATGAGGAGGAGAAAGGGTAGGGGGATGGCGCGTAGGCAGTGACTAATAATAGAGAAAGAGAGAAAATACGCGGAATATCTCCGTATATATGCAATGCAATATATATATATATATATTGCATTCGGCGCAAGTTTAATTCATTCAACTTTCTAACACCGCGCCTACTCACAGAGTTGTCTGATCTATGGTTATAGGCTTTGGCTTGAAAATGCGCGACGACGACAACGACGACGAGAACCGCGAAAGCCTCACCGACATTTCCACGATCTCACGTGGAATATTCTTTGGCTAGATCGTGTGTTTGTGTGTGTTCTGGAGTTGATCTCGAGTCTCTCTCTCTCTCTTTCTCTGTCTTTTTGTCTCTTTCTGTGTCTTTCTCTCTCTCTCTCTCTTTCTCTGTATGTCGACACAAAGCCGAGCCTTATCGGGAGAGTCTTGGCGAATAAGATTTTGCGACAGGGTCCATTACTCTCCTCCCTCTCCCTTGGCATCCTCTCGAAACAATATCAAAACTCTCGGTGACAATTTTTCCATTTATCTGAAAATAAATAATATATATTAAAAAAACAAAAAAGTAAATATTTTTTTTAATATTCCAACACAAAGATAAAATTTAACGACCAGTTTTATAGCTGCTTGTGCAAAATTATAAAGCAACATTGTCGAGTTGCTTGCGCAACTCGGAAAAAATAAAATCGTTCGTGCCTATTCTCGAATGTTTTGCGATACGAGTTGAGAACTCGGCCAAAAATACAAGAGAGAGAGAGGAACTTGATTAACGTAACAGCCGAGAGGGAGAAGAGAGGAGAGAGAGAGAGAGAGAGAGAGAGAGAGATAGAGAGGTAGGGAGGGCGAAAGGGGAGGGAGGGAATTTAATTATCACCAAAATACCGTTTCCCTATTCATCGACTTTTCATTCATCTCTCGATTCGAATTTATTATCGTTCGAAGCTGCTAATAACCAACAATTCCTTTGAATTATTTAAGGACGACAATTGTAGAATCTTTTTTGCTTCTTTTTTCTTCGATTTTTTTTTTCATCTTCTTCTTCTTCTTCTTGTTTTTTTTTTCCTTCTCGTCCGAGTCTCGTCCGGCTCGGATGACTCTTTCTCTTTTGCACTTGGGCGGTTGTTGCACGTTGGCGAGCAGGCGGCAGGCAGTCTGGCCAGCTTGTACCTCACCACGAGTAGGTAACCCCACCCGTTTGCTTTTACTACTTCCTCCACCTCCTCCTCCTCCTCCTCCACCTCCACCACCAACACCAGCACTACTGATATTCAACTCACGACGACCACCACCTTTTTCCTATGATCGAGAGAGTGTGGCTTGTGTGCTCTCTCGCAACTCGATCTCTTCAGCCATCGTGTAGAAATTTCTTGGACTTTGCTTTACACCAAAACTCGACAAAGTTTCCACTTCATATCATCATTTTGCTTGTTCAGAATTATTCATTTTAGACAATTTTCAGATTTATCCTTAGAAATCATTCAAACGATTAATTAGGGGGGGGGGGGGGGGGGATGTCCCGTGGCGAATTTTTATTATCCGATAATATTTGAAGAGGGAAAAATATTTCTCTCTATTTTATCTGACTCCATTTTGTAATTTAGGGCAAATTACTAAAAATTAAATCGTCGAAAATGTCAATTTTTTTATTCAGGAATAATTTGATAAATTCGACTAATAAAAATGTCCTTTTGCGATAATCTGACTCCATTTTCTAATTTATGGTGACTTACAAAGAATTAACTAATTGAAAATGTTACTCAAGGATTATCCGACTTGTGAATTTGCGAGTTTCTGTGGATACTCGAATGTCAATCTTTTATTCGACGCCATTTTGGGTAGAATTTTTTTCATTGAGGAAGAATTTGATAAATTTGACTAATAAAAATGTCCCTTTGCGATTATTTGACTAGGATAATATTTCCAGAAGCAGCCAAGGAAAAAGGCAAAAATCTTTCTCTCTATCTCTATGTGACTCCATTTTCTAATTTAGGGTAAATTAAAAAAAATGAACTAATTTAAAATTTCCCTTAACGATTATCCAACTCGTGGCATTTATGGGTTTCTATGGATATTCGAATGTCAGTCGTACCAGACTCCATTTTGGGTATAATTTTTTCATTCAGGAAGAATTTGATAAATTCGACTAATCAAAAAGTCCTTTTGCGATTATCTGACTCCATTTTCTAATTTAGGGTGAATTAAAAAAAATGAACTAATTTAAAATTTCCCTTAACGATTATTGAACTCGTGGCATTTATGAGTTTCTATCGATATTCGAATGTCTGTCTTACCAGACTCCATTTTGGGTATAATTTTTTCATTCAGGAAGAATTTGATAAATTCCACTAATCAAATCGTCCTTTTGAGATTATCTGACTCGGATAATATTTCAAGAGAGGGCAGATGGGGGAAAAGGAGAAGATTGTCGCGGTTGGAGGGGGGTTCCTGCCATTTGCATATATATATGTGTGTGCGTGTGTGCAAGAGTTGTCTTTCTCTTACCTGGCTGCGATCGCGTGGACTTGGCTCGTGAGTTTCTCGTGTGGGGGTTTTTGAGGCCTGAGCCATAGTAAGAAAACCAGTCGTCTCTGTACCGGCCAACCAGCTGGCCGCGTTGTCTTCTAATCATTAGTTTCTCCATGGACACGTTTTCTATGATTTCTTCGTACAATCTCGAAAAATCGTTAATTCTCGTGCGTTAAAATTTCATCCTTGGTCCATCTGAAAAATATAAATACTGATATGATAATTTCGTGTTTAATAAAATAAATGAAAAATATTAGAAAAATTATATAATCAAAGATTAAAAAATTGGAAGAGGGATGAAAAATTAAATTATTAATCAAAGTATAAAAAAAAAAAAACGGAGATTTAACGATGAATCAAGAAAACTTTTGTGTCGATCAATCGATCGACGAAAAAAAATTTCATCTCGATCGGAAAATACGAAAAAAAGTGTCGATTCCTTCTGTCTCGCAGACAAACTCGTGTTATCTCTCAAACGATTATAACAACGTGCCGTGTCAACAAATTCATGCCAGATCCTCATCGCGTCATTACTGGAATCAGCAATATGGCGGACAGGAGAGTGGGGTAAATTATTTTTTTTTCCGATTAAAAAAGAAAAAAAAAATACTAAGCAATATTATTATTGAAATTTATGGAGATTTTAACGATCTCGTGGAGGTTATAAAACTCTGGGAATTCCCCATAATTGTAAATCTTAATGAAGGCGTAGACTCGAACGAGGCAGGTACAATAATCACGTGACAAGTGACGTTGAGGATAACAAATGGAAAATTGCAGGTATCGTCACGGCTGGTTTATATAGAAAAGGGAGAAATACCTGTCTTTTGGGTCTCGCGGAGTCGCCACCAGTTGGACGAAAAACCACAAATGGCCAACAATCAGAATTTTCTCGTACAAAATTGTTTCTCGTAAATGCACCGGTAGGGCAAAAAGTCCAGACCTCTTCTCTCTCTCTCTTTTAGTGCCTGTACGTGCCCTCTCGAGAAAATACTTGTCCGTCATTTATTGCTGGACCCCGCATGGGGTCTTCGAGAGGGGCCAACAAACCTTCATTGGAGAATTTCAAGAAATATCGTTAGAAGCCACAAGGTTAAATTTATATTTTTTCAAACATACCTATGAATTATATTTAATTTAAAAATGTGCATCACATTTAATTATTAATAATTCTGATTGCTGTTTTTGTTTTTTAAATTCTTTTTTTTTCTTTTGCTATTTTTTTTCTCTCCCCCATGGCTCGTGTGCGAGCGTTTCATTGACCTCTGGCACGATGTGAGTTCTTCTGAATATATCGCGAAATTTTTCTCGTACGGCTGAAGAAAAAGTGACCAACAGTAGCAGCAGCAGCATCAGCAAACAGTCCCCCCTCCCCCACCTCTTCTAGGGGCCCATGAGCACAGGCTCGTGTCTTTCGTATGCAAGCGTGACCGTCTCCTAATATCCAACGCCACGGCACATACTAATTAGAGGACGAACGGACGGGAACGGTCATACGCGTTTTGAATACGACTCGTCTCTGTCCTCGGGGGGGTAGAAAAGATGTTTCTCTTTTTCTCCTCCCCTTTTTTCTCGTTTCTCTCTTCCTCTCGATGCGTCCAATCAGAGTTTCAGGATTTTTCTTCCTGACCCGTAGAATTCGACACTTCCGTCTCTCAAGTTCCGCCGGAACTCGATCGTGTGCCTGGAATAAAAAAAAAAAACGAAAAAAATTAAAATTGATCGATCATCTCGCTATTCATTTATCAGATTTTTATGGTCAGTTTTGTTTTTTTTTTGTTTCTCCTTCTTCTCTGAGTGACTCTCGACGTTTTATGCTGCTTTTTTTTTTGTGGAATTTCAGTGCTCGCCGCGAGGCTAAACTTGCACACCGCGCAACTCAACTATGTCGGCTGGTTATATTAATTGGTTTCCCCGAGAGATCGTTAACGCGTGCCTGCTTGCTCGCTCCTATCAACTTGTATTTCGTACTCGAGGAGATAATATCGTTGAATCTACGCGTTGGTGGATTAGGGATGGAGAGAGAGAGAGAGAGAGAAATAGAGAGAGAGAGAGAGCTCCGTGGGCGCGGCCTTCGTTACTGCAAAATTGTGGTAACATTTCGAAATTTCAAAGGGGCTCGGAAAGCCGCGAAAAAAAATAATAATAATAAACGTCAAGCTCTTTCTATCATCGTTTGAATCTATTCCGTCGGTGGAGAGCAAAAAAGATCCTTCGTATAACTCGGATAATTGGGACTATTGCGAATATAATAAATTTCACGAGGAAAAATTATAATTTTTCTCTCGCGATCTCTGGCTCCAGATTGAAGCTCATCTACCGGATAAAATCTCGGCGTGAATTCTTGGCGAGCCACCGCGGTAAGCCTCTGGTGAGCGACAAAGCAACAGTTGACCACATCAGCAGCTCGTTATCCGAGCGACTAAACGTCGCCAATTATCATTATGAAAGACATTTCCGCGAATTCGAGCATACCTCTCTCTCCCTCTCTTCGCCCTTCTCTCTCTCTCTCCCTCTCTTCGCCCTTCTCTATCTCTCTCTCTCTCTCTCTTTGGCCGCACGAGTTCTTTGCAACAAGCTCGAACGTTGAACAATAAATATAGGCTACGAATGTCTCGTTACGGCTTGAATATTGCAAAACACTTTGTTTTTTTTTTTTTTTTTTAAATTAATTAAGGCATAAACAGGATCACAAAGATAAATTTGCAAAGACATTTATATATTTGCTCTGTAGAGTGATGATATATTTTCTTGTACGAGAAATTAATATCTTTGTCGATGGAAAAAACCCTCATGAAAATGAAATTGATGCAAAAATGTGTTGATTGTTAAACAATTATTATTATTATTATTATTATTATATATATATATATATATATATATATATATATATTGTGAATAAAAATTTATTCTATGGGTAAATTATTAGCTCGGTACATGTAAACGTGAAAACGATGCGGGAAAAAAAAAATAAACACACACATATATATATATATATATATGCATTTTTATCGTTGATACGTGATCGAGCAAAACGATCACGTATCGTAACTCATCGGTGAGGCTAATTGTCAGTTATGTCGCCCGGACGACAAGTCAGAAGGAGATGAGGAAGAAGAGGAGCAGAAGGTGGGGGAGGTGAGGGGGGGGGGGCAACAACGCCGACATTATCGTTGACGTTGTGGGGGACGCGGACGGTTAAGAAGCCAAGTCGTTGGCACACAAAGGCAAACTCGCCTCTAATAAATAATGTAAGCGAGCTATTTTCCAGGCTCTGGGCCCAAGATATCGAGAGGATGAGTGTTGACTTGACGCGTGCGGAGGTGGCACCCATACGGAATTACATATGCACACCTGCGCTCAATAGAGACTCAGAGAGGGGAGGTGGGGTGGGGGGAGAGAGAGAGAGAGAGGGAGCGGGGAGAGAGAGAGAGAGAGAGAGAGAGAGAGAGAGAGAGAGAGAGAAAAGGGGGGGGGGGAGAGGAGAGACTTTTTTATACGATGCGACAGCAATTCATCACGCTTGTATCTATTAAATTGTTTTTTTTTTTTTTTTCATTTCTTCTCCATCTCTCTCGCTCTTTCTCTCTGCCACGAAATATTAAAAAAAAAAAAAGTGAATGAAAAAAAAAAAAAAAACGCCACTCTTGAATCGTCGAGGTCAATGGCCAACCCGCTGTCATGCCACAAACGCGAGAATGACAGATTCGATCACGGACATTTAACGAAAAATTCTTGCAGTTTGGTTTTTTTTTTTTTTTCAAGCTTCTTATGCATTTGTAAATATTTTCATTGGCAAAACCGATTTGTGGGGATGAAAGAAGATTAGCAATTAAAAATGAAATTTAATTCTCACATCTGTGTGTCGCCATCTCGCGAAACTTTTTGCAATTAATATTCCTCGATCTTCCTGCTCCGTTGCAAACGTAGTGAGGGGAAGGGGGAGGGGGAATTGTCGAGTACAGTAACTCGCATTATCCATCTACGGGTATTTCCTTTATAGGACTTTTCTCGTATACTCAAATTTATACAACAGACGAGGACATTCGTGGGAACTCGCAAGAGCCCCTATGACGCGATATATCGCATGAAACTCGCGAATGAGACGAGTAATTTTTTTTATTTTTAATTTTTTTTCCCCCTCGTAAATTTTGCGTCTCGATAAAAGTTGAGCTCTACTGACTTTTGAAATTGGAATTGTAGTGCAGCGTGTACACATTTCTCGGAGCAAGTTCGTATCGTTGTGACGTCAGGTGGTTTAAAAATATCCAAGCATGAGCTTGGGAGAGCATTTTTCGGAAGGGCTCTCTCTCTCTCTCGCTCTCTCTCTCTCTCGTCTTTTGATGCTTGCGGGAGTAACGTAACGCTGGCAATCGAGACAAAGGGCTTTGACTCTCTTGGATCTCCACCTCCCCCTCTTTTTCTCTGCCTGTCCATCTCTCTCTCTCTCTCTCTCTTCCTCTGTCTTACTAAACTTTGAAGAAATTTCTCCGTTGTGAGATTCGAGTCACCTGAAGAGCAAACCGGAAGTTGATGAGATCTTTAAACTGAGCCCGCATGACTTCTCTTGAACGATGACACCTGCCGCACCCTCCACCACCCCTCCATTTTCTTCCGATTGCGTGACAAGTAACGAGTCCACGTGTGTCTGTGTGCCCAAAGCCAAGAAATTGTTTTCCGTTATTCGAGATGACCTGGAAAAAAGGGAAAAAAAAAATTATCAATTGTATTGAAAAAGAAAAAAAATAAAAGAAATTGATAAAAATCGAAAAGATCGCGCGAGAATATAAAAAATGACTGGCGATTAATTCAAGTGCAATTATCGTCGAGTCGAGTTCCTGAATTGGTTCCCACGAGCTGGAGAACCCTCACGGCTGAGGGTACACCTGGGATCCCTCGAGAGAGCGAGAGGCCTATTAAAAAAAAGCAACAAGCGACCCCTGTACAATTAATGTGGGACTATTTTTTTTTTCTTTTTTTTTTCTAATTTCATTTTATTCTTGAGAAAGTCATCATCGCACTCAGCAACGACAAATCGATGTAGAATTTTAAATTTTATTTCTCGCTCAACTTCCTCACACGTGCAGAGTAAAAATAAATTTATTCAATTTAATGTTTGGTCATGGGAAAAAAAACAAAAAAAAGTTTCCTCTTCCACATTGAGAAAGGAGAAATTTAGATTTCGTAATTTTGGGATTGGATAATTGTTTGGCTCAAAAATAAATTAAATTACTATAGCCATTGCTATGATTTTATGTTCATCACTCGTGTCATGTGACATAATTATTGGATTTTAATCACGTGGATTCACATTCGTAAATCAAGTGTAAATACGAATAATGGAAATGTGACAAGTCGATGAAATAATTTCATTGTCGATGTGCTAATTTTGGGTAAATTTTCTTCTTGAATTGTCAGTTGTAACAGAAGATGAGCCAAAAGGGTTAGAGAAGAATTGAATATTTTTTTTTTTGTTTCGCCAACGAAATAATTTCCGGAAATAATTTCATTGATCAATGTGCTAATTTTGGGTAAATTTTCTTCTTGAATTGTCAGCTGTAACAGAAGATGAGCCAAAAGGGTTAGAGAAGCATTGAATATTTTTTTTTTGTTTTGCCAACGAAATAATTTCCGGAAATAATTTCATTGATCAATGTGCTAATTTTGGGTAAATTTTCTTCTTGAATTGTCAGTTGTAACAGAAGATGAGCGCGGGTTAAATAAGCATTGAATATTTTTTTTTTTTGCCTCCCACAAAGGAAGATTTGACTACGTGAGCTAAAACAATGTTGGGACATTTATATTGGCTTTTCTCGAGGAGGACAAAACGCTGACAACGTCTCGGGGGATCCCCATGTCGGTGAAGATATTAAGATTTGAGATCGTATCTTCGTTTTCTCTTATAGTATCTTGTACTATTTCATTTTTCTCTCAATTTATCCGGAAACCTCGGAAAAATGGGCAATAAAATATTGCTCACGTTGCACGAACAAGAGAATGAGAGAGAGAATATATATTGGGAAATATATCTCTGGGTGAATGAAAAATCTTTGGTGAAATTCTACGAGTCAAAATTCCAAATAAATTCATTCTCGTGTCACTATTTTCTGCTTATAAAAGTATTTTTCTTCTTTTTTGCTCGTCCCGTTTAACAGCTGCGTGCATTATCTCCAGGGTCGAATATTTTCCTGCGTGTCCTCCATTTTTATACTCTGGTTCCTTTTATCAGGCTTTTCTTTTTTTCTCACTACTAATTCTTCCTCTCTCTCTGTATGTATGTGGACGGCAGACACGAAGCTTTTATCCGAGTGAACTCTCTACCAGTACAGGCAAAATATCGACGTACTATTTTACGTACTCTGCATGGCCTCTGTGCAAATAGTTTATCTCGTCTCGACTTCCGCGTAGCGCCAATCCAAGTAGGCAAAAAGGAGGACCGAGACAAAATCTTTCTCTCTCTCTCTTTCTCTTTATCTCTCTCTCTCTCTGATTCTCTCTTGTTGGCTATAATGGCCGAGGAGGAGTTTGAAAAATATTATAGAGCAGTATTTGAGTGTATAGAAAAGTCGATGGGGCTACGAAAGCGAGGAGAAACGAGGAGAAAAATGTGAAATACGAGATCGTCGGCCATCGAAGCGCGTTTAGATCGGAGAGCTTGGCTTTGCTCTCTGCTCTCTCTCTCTCTCTCTCTTTCTCTCTTTTTCTCTGTGTCAGAGCAATTCATTCGAATTAATAGCTACCGATAACGGCCTCTTTATCACGCCATTAGTTTGCCGACGGTTCGTTGCTTTTCGCGTCTCTCTCTCTCTCTCTCTCCTCTGTGTGTGTTTACTACCTACACATATATACACCCTTGTTCGATTCCAACTATTTTCTCTTCATCCGTCTCTCCCCGCTTCATTTTACTTTCTTTCCTTTTTTTTTTCTTCTTATTCCTTTTATGCTTTTCACTCGATACAAAAGTCCAGCATCAACGGGGGCAAAGACAGATTTATCATGCTCAACGTTATCGGGGTGGGGTCAACGATAAAGTGAAGATTGTTTATTTATTTTTTCTTCACGAGCGTCAATTCCTTTTCCACATTCTCAAATGCCAATTTGTATTGCATGATTTTTTTTGTTTTGTTTTTTATGTTTTGCGATATCGAAATGTATTTTTGAATGCGATGCAGCAAACACGTGCCTGAAAAAAATGAAAATCAAAAGATTTATCTGTGAATGAAAAATAAAATAAAGATAAACGATAATCACCACGTTCATCTATATGGCTCTTCCCACGAAAAGCTTTATATCTTTCATCGGCGCCGAAACTGTAGACACGTTTTCTCCCTCGTAAACGACGCTTTTACTTCTTCCTCTTCTTCTTCGTCTTCTTCCTCTTCTTTTTCTTCGTCTTCTTCTTCTTCTTGGTCTTCTTCTTCTTCGGAGTAGAGCGTCGCTTTCCCGCGCCATCTACAATGGACTCTCATTGGCCATGAATTTTCCCCACCCTAGAAAAAGAGAGAAAAAGAATCAGGCGAGGTTTATCGTGGCTCTTTCAAAAAGTTTTCAGTACAAAGCGTCAGTTTAGTCTTTGCTCTCGCACCCTCGACATCGCGTTGCTCTAATTTTTCCTTAATTATATCCTAAAATTTGTTTTCTACTAAAAGAAAAAAAAAAAAAAAATCAAACATAACCTAAAACTTTTTTAAAATATATTTTCTCTTTAAATTCTCAACGGCTCTCCAAAGCGGATATTTGTGTCAAAAGTTGCGTTTTTTTTTCCCCCCATCATTTTATCCTTCACCCATATATTTTCATTTAAGTTGAGTTAGAAATGAATTCGCCAAAGTCAAAGTTGGACGATTCTTTCGTGAGTTTCAGAGGCCGTTAAATTTTTTCTCCTTCGGGGCAAATTTTCGGACAAGTTTGAGGGGGCTGCTGTTATCGTACTCGCGTTAGTCCCTCACACTCTCACCCATTACATTGCTCGCTCCCTCTCACCCTTCTCGCGTCTTCGTTCATCCCCCCCCCGCCCCCTCCCCATCCGCATACAACTCGCAGAGTTTACTTTTCGTACGAGGCCTCGCGTCAACCCCCCCCCCCACACACACACACACCCCCTGCCCGCCGAGAGAGGGCTCGAAAACGTCAAGAGAGAAAGAGAAACTTTTCTCTCCTTCCTCTCTATCTCTGGCCCGTTACCAGTTCGAAACAGTGAGGGAAAGTTTGCCGCGAGAGTTTCTCTGTACGGACCGCGTGCGCGTCGACGTGCAGACAAACGTGAACGCGAACACAAACCCTCCCTTCCTTCCCACTCTGTCTCTCGCTCTCCATCCCACTCAGCTTTCGCTGTCACTCTCGCTCTCTCTCTCTCTCTCTCTGAGGATTGTTGCGTCTCCTCCCCCCAAACCCTTGAGCAGTTACAGGGTTTGAGAACAAACCCCGAATAATTTAACATATATCAAGAGAGGAAAATTGGTACGAGAGTGTAAAGCCAAAACGTAGAGAATTTGCCTCCACCTCGAGTTATATATAATAACGATCTATAAACAAAATTAAAATACAATCTCAAAGTATTTTTAAAACTTTATCAAGATGTTTGTCTCACCGACAGATTATAATAATTATAAAAGGGTAATTTTGAGTCAAAATTTACTCTCATTCCACCAACAAATGATATTGCCAATTTTCTAATGATTTTTTTCTTCTTTTTTCAAAATTTGTTACAGTATGGCTCGGATGAATTTGGCCAGGACTCGCCAAGATACACCTCGCCAAAAGCTGCTGCCCTCTACGCGGATCCCTACTATATCGGTAACTATATAGCTGTTGCTCGCGGCTTCGCACGTGTTCAATCCGTCTAAAAACATTTTAGGCCCTTTTTAACCAGTTAAGGGTTGAATTTTGAAAAATCCCTTCTCAGTGAGTCTCTACATTATAAAATAAAACTACTGACAAAATTTCATATTTATAGCTTCAGCGGTTTCGATTTGGCGATTATGAATTAATCAGTCAGAATATTTTTTTTTTTTTACACATATAAAGATTATTCTTTGAGACAAAAAAAAATAATAATAATATTGGTGATAAAAAGTTTGAGAAAGAAACGAGAGGAAATATTTCGTCGATAGTGGAGAAACTCGGCAAAGCAAAAGTAGAGTAAAAGTATAGAAAGAGAGAGAATAAAAAAAAAAAAAAGTTTTATCAGACATTGAAAATGGCATTTTGCGGATGGTGCAAAAGACTTCTTCATCCCCCTCGAGTTGTTTGCCTTAGTTTCTCGTAACTGTACACTCGCCAAAAGTCTCTCCTTCTCCCCTTCTCTCGCCTGGCCGAGTACACAGAAGGAGGAAAGCGCCACGAAATTATATCAAGGAAAAGTATCCGAGAAATACGTTAGGAGCTTATTGCTGTTGTTCCCAAGTGAAATAATTCCAAGTATCTCGTTTATTTCTCTACCCTCTTGGATGAAAACTTATTCGTCCATCACGTACTTTTTGTCCTCGTAATATTCGCCCATCTCATTAACACATTGGTGTTACTTTTTTTTTTCTTTCTTTCTTTTTCCCATTCAGTTTATATATATATATGTTTTTTTTTCTTTGGCAGATGGTAACGCAACGGGTCCCGGTGACCCATGGACGGCCGGTGGTGGGGGAGTTCAACCACCTTACAGCGGTTATGCCCAACCTCATCTCGCCCAGCCTGCCTATCCAATGCACTTACCCCACGATCCAATGGTAAGTTTTCATGTTTTTTTTTTTCCCCTTTACGCTTCTTCGTTAATTTCATGATGACATTCATGATTCATTTTTTTTTATGCCAGAAATTTTTTAAAAATCCGCCCATGTAATTTAATGAAACATTTTAGTTATCGCAGAGTTTCGTTAAAATTTATAAAGAATTTGAGATTTGATAGAAATGAAAAAAAAAACAATCATGTCTTTCGAGGCCTCTAATTCGTGTAATTTTCCAGCTGAATCAGGCTAAATATTTTAACTACTTTTAAATTATGTTCAATGATCATTCAGAATTTTTGAGAACTTGAATTTGAAAGTTCTAAAAACAAAAGTGGAAATTCCTCGTAGAGGATTTATTAATTTTTTATAAATTCACTCAATTTTTTAGTACAAAATTTCGTCACAAAGTTTAAAATGAAATTTTGAATTTAGTTTATAACTCTGGATAATGCTTGAAGCTTGAGTTGAAAATTAAATTAAATTATCAATAATCGAGCAGCAAGAAAAATTGGGATCTGAGAATCACTGGCTATGAGAGCGCACTCTCGCGGCTTATATCCAAGTATCGTGTATACATACAGTAAAATGACTCACAGCTCATCTATATATACACCAAATGGGAGAAACAAGGAGGCAGAGAAGTCAGAGGAGAAGGTGAAACCGTTCTCTCTCTCTCTCTCTCTCTCTCTCTTTCTCTCTCTCTCTGTTGCCACTTGGTGTTTCTAGTCAAGTGCACGCGTAGTAGCTCCCAGTTTGATTTACGTCTTCCAAGGATTCGTCGACCGAGAAATCCGCCGCGCATTTACCACACTGAATCGTCCAAGAGTCATTTTCCATTAGCGAAACGTTCTCTCGTTAGTCTCGTCAAAGGGCAACAATGTCGAATCATTTTTCCATTCCAATAAGAGCGAGAGAGCTAGAAAAAAAAGAAAAAAAAAAAAGAATTATATTGTCTGGCACGAGTTTTAAAAATATCGAAGGATTATATTTGCTGTAAGTAATAATATTTGTCGTGAATCGTAAACTCATTTGCTCGAATACTGCCAACTATCAAAAAGTTTCCCTTTGCCTTTTTCTTTATTTCCTCTCGTTCTCTGTTTTTAAAAGTCGTTAAATGAAAAATGCCCACAAGCTCCTGACTATACTCATCCACCGCGAGCTTGTTTGGGTTGCCTAATTTGTTGATAAATATACTTTGGATCAGGAGAGAGAGAGAGAGAGGGAGGGAGAGAGGGAGAGAGACAGAGTCGTTGCTATCTCTCTTGCTCGTTGAACGGGACTTAAAATTAGAAGTTTTATGAGTGGTGGCGCGCGGGCTCGTCCCGTCTTCTAGCCTGGACGAGAGTCCAAGAGCACCTCAAAGCGTATCCGATATCAAAGCTCAAACTTGCGAGAAAGAGAGAGAGAGAGATAGAGATAGAGAGGGGTGGGGGGAAGGAGAAGTTTCATTATCCTGATCTCTTTGACGGGGCTTGAGCCGTGGATTTCGAGAATGATAATAACCGTTTTATATATATATATATATATATATATATATATATATATATATATATATATATATACACATATATACATATATATATATACATATATACATATATACGATATGTACTATATTTGATAATGCATTTTGTCTCAGGCATACTCGGCAATGTCACCAAACGGCGAGCCCGCAGCACCGATCCTTGGCTCGGCGGTTACGAGCGCCGCTTCCTTACCTCCAATGTCGACGTTCCGAGGTAGCGGAGCAGTTGCAGCGAGCAGCGGGACAGGCGCACCATCCCCGGCGTCATTGCAATATAGCCATAGTCCGGGTGCACCTGGTGCGGCAGCCGCTGGAGGAGCTTCATCAAACGCAACGAATGCACCGAGCAACAACCAAACTCCAACGGGTGACAATCTTGGAAAGACACTGGCATCGGTTGTGAGCACTCGAGTAAGGGGAATATATAATTTAAAACAAAAAATTATTAACGCGTATCTCGATTTTCAAATTTTAGTTGAGTGACGCCACCGCCAGATGGCGCTGATAACATGGGGGGAGCGCCTCTAGCGGTGGCGTCATTAACTATAATCAGTGTTTGGCCCTTATTAAATATTATCCCAGCAAGTTACTCCATTGTGCTTATTTAGTTCACCGACGCCACCGCCACGGGGGCGCTGCAAGAGAACTGCCAGCGCCCGCCTCTGGCGGTAGCGTCAGTAACTAATAACGTATTTTGGCTAAACAAGAAAAATCCTACATCGCTCTGTTTTATCCCTCGCAGATTTATCCCACGGACCAATCAGTATCGAGCTATAGCAGTAATCCTTCGACACCAGTCAGCTCGCCACCGCCATTAACAGGAGCTGGCAGCTCGGCACCAGGATGGGCACCGGGTGCAGCCCCGGTCTCACCTCACTTTACCGCCGATCCAAATCATGGAACGATACACATGGTACGCATCCTCATCCCCTTAATCATCTATTCACTCGCTTTATTTTTTTTTTAATTTCTATCATTCGCGTGTGTCACCAACAAATTCACGCATTCCGTCATTCACAAACCACACACACAATCTCACCATTCCTCGAGAATCATTAGCAATTACATTTTTTTTTTCTCTTTAAATTTCTCTGTTGGGTAAAAAAAAAAAGCGCCGCGTTTCCTAACAAACTTTGTGGATTTGGTGAAATTAATTCGTGTAACTAACAAAAATATCATGAAAAATCATCGCTATTTTATTTTCACGCAGCAAATTTTTCATATTTCACAAGAATTTTGATAAACGAAATTATTATCATTTTTCTTTCATCGCACCGGGTCTGCGCACATGGCATGACTATCGCACAAAATTATAATAATCTCTTCCTCTACTTACTCGGCGATAAATGACGAGAGACGAATAAAACTGAATATTTCCAACCACCCCCCCCCCCCCTGCCACTATCTCATATTGTCAATATTTAATCAGTCATTTGTTTTTATTTATCTTTTTCTTTTATTTATCGTTTTTGTTTAGTTTAAAAACTCACCACTCCTTGTTTGTTGTGTACGTTGTGTTGACTTGGTTGTTTATTTTTTTTTTTTTTTTTGGTTTTGTTGTTGCGTTGGTGTTGTGTGTGAGAAGCCGGCGCCCGAACAGCAGAGGCTAGACGATGCCATCGGCTTTCTTCGCGACCATGCCGAGGTGAGGATTGCCGATTTTCATTTTATTCTGTTTTTTTAATTATTATTATTATCATTTATTATCTCTCTTCTCCAACATTGATTAAAAAAATATTTTTTTCCCCTCCTTGTCATCCATTTTCTCCTCCACTAATCGTCTATCTGAGAGCCTCTGCCTTTGTACTAATAAAAAAATTCGTCAAACTAATCTTTTCCCCCCTCTCTCTCTCTCTCTCTCTCTCTCTATCTCATGTCCGTGTTACTGCTTTTTTTTTTCTCTCGCAAAACTGGATTGAATTATTGTGTAATCGGGTATCTGGCTTTTTGGTATTCTGTTGGTACAGGGTACGCGGATGGAGGAAAGACTGGACGACGCGATAAATGTTCTTAGAAATCATGCAGAGAGTCAGCTTGGCCTTCATCTTGGTCCCGTTGGTCCACACGGTTCCATATATTCCCACACCTCACCACCGCAATTGGATCATCTCGTAAGTCTTTCCCGCCCCTCCATCATCTTCACTCTTACGTGTCGCACATAATTTTTTTTTTTTTTGTCACTTCATTATTTTTCATTCGTAAATTTTTTTTTTCCACCCTCAGACGAGTCCACATTCTGCGGTAACGGTCGCGCAACCTCAAGGCTCTTATCCTGGTCTTGCACCGACACCAGACACGGACGGTTCAATCAAAATGGAGAGGCTACCCGGCACGAATGCCAGTAAGTCGAATCTCACGATTAATCGATTTTATCGATTTTATCGATCTCTTCAATGGTCCTTCCAACTGAAAATGGCAAATGGTATTAAAAAGTAGCGAGTGACAACGTTATTCTATTCTCGTACAATCGCATCATCAGCATCGGAGAATCACAGAGCGAGGAAAAGGTGGAAAAAAAAAGAAAAAAAAAAGGAAAACGTCGAGTACCCAGGTGTTCGGTCGCTCCTTTCGTCGTCGGGACTCTCTTCCCGATAAGGAAATATTAGATAAATCACGCTCGAGAGAGAGAGACAAACGCGACAAGAGGGGGAGGACAAGGGAAATACCGCTATCGAAGTGCACTCGCGTAGCATTCCTTTGGCCTTTATTATTCTCTTTAACGTTGGAGATCGCCGAGAGCCTTTCTGTTATATTCACCGTCCTCGCTCCATTTCTCTCTCTCTCTCTCTCTTTCTATCCGTGTCCAAAAATATTCCAGGCAATGTACGATTTGCGGATGAATGAACGATATATCTGTCGCGAATTCCTCGCGGAGCAATCTCTCGTTGTCCTCGTTCTTTGGTATAATTTCTCGCGATTTTACCGTCTGTTGGTCCAAGTATGGTGATTGGCATTCCAAGTGATCTTTGGACAATTCTGATATATATATAAGAATTGTATATATAGAAAGAGAGAGGGAGAGAGAGAACAGAAACGAGACGCAATCGAGGCCTTCTCTCACTCTCTTATCCACATGGAATGGATTAGAGTATGTGAAGGGCTGATTTATATCTCTTTGGATATTTCGCTTTTTAAGCCCGTGGGATAAAAATTCATGTTGGAAATGTATAAATCTTCCACATCTCCCACTATAGAGACGCCCCTTAATACGATGCTAAAATGCTCTAAAAGTCTCGATAACGAAAACGCGCGCTTGGATTGTCAAGCGTTTAAGGAGATATAAGTAACTCTGAATCAGGATATATCGTTTATTCTACCGAGAGAGAGAGAGAGAGAGAGAGAGAGTTTTGCTCGGACGATCCTCGAGCGGTAACTTCCTGTTCTCGTAATTGGATTGTAGTTTTTTTTTTCTTTTTTTTTTCCTACGATGTGTAGTTTGGTGACTAAAGAGCATTCGAGGACACGATTTGACGAAAAAGGATTGGCCAAAGATCGAGGATAATCGTGAAAAACCTTGATATTTTTTTTTTTTCGCCACTTCCGGGATCGTCATTGTCGCCTAATTTGGCAATTTAAGAAAAAAACTAATTTGTTTTTTTCTATGTAGACAGAGCTTGAAGAATTATTGGAATGACCATTTTGAGATTCGATATATATTTATTTTGTTTTGTTTTGTTTTTTTTTCCCCCTTTATTTTTCGAGCGGTATCAATAATTGTCAGAATACATCTCTTTAGAAAAGAGGAAAGATCCGCCGGACAGTAGCGGCGGTGAAACAAAAGCATCGAGCAGCGATCTGCCCTCAGGTGTGATAGGAGGTGCAACGGTCAATTCAACGTCACAGGGAAAGGGAACCAAGAGATCACGAAGATAGTAAGTATCTGAGGAATTTCCATCGATGAGATTAGCATCTCGCGATTGAATAAAAAAAAAAAAAAAAAAAAAAAAAAATATAAAAAAAAATTCAATTAATCGCAATTGCGATCACCGTGACTCAATGGCGGTCTGTGCACAGAAATTCCAGCACGAGAAATGAGACAGCATGAAATTAAAAATAATAATAATAATAATTGAATGAAGAAGAAAAAAAAATATCTCGAAACTGCTGAAAATTATTTCTGTGCAAAGACGTTTAGAGTATCGAGAGACAAATGGAACAAAGTCGTTGCACTTTTTTTTTTCCTCAAGTTAATAAAAAATTTATAAAAAAAAAGAAAAGAAAAAAAAAAGAAATAATTATATTGCGACAACTTGAACTAATTTGCTGTGTCTGAAAAATTGTTGTTTAACCGTTCAATCGTTGTTGACAAATGGAACAAAGTCGTTGCATATTTTTTTTCCTCAAGTTAATAAAAAAAAAATTTTAAATAAAAAAATTGCGACAAATAATTGTTTCCTCTGTCGATAAAATCTCACGTTGATAACACCGTGTCGCGCTGGCGTGTTGAAAAATTTTTATAAAAAAAAAAAAGAAAAGAAAAAATATATAATAAAATAATAATTATATTGCGACAACTTGAACTAACTTGCTGTGTCTTTGAAAAATCGTTGTTCGAGCGCCGATGAAGACTGCGATGATCCGGGCACCAAAGCGGTGCGCGAAAAAGAACGACGTCAAGCCAACAACGTTCGCGAAAGGTTAGTGAAGAACACACGCAGTTTGTAATGAGCGAAATTTTCGTTGCATTTTTGGTGAAAGAAAAAAAAAAAAACATCCCCCCGATTCCCAAATCACGCTCTCCTGGTGATTTTTTATATCGTTTTTTGCACGAAATTAAGGATTTTTTTTTTGTTTTTTCGAAACAAGAATTTTTCTTTCTCATCAATGGGCATGTTAATCGTTAAGTTTTTCAATGTTTATCGATTTTTTTTTGTAAGGTGATTTATGAATTCCACCACATCAAGGGAAAGACCCCAAATATTTTTTTTTTTTATAGATTCATTAATCCAGAATATATTTCAGATATATCTGGCAATTTTTTATTTTTTTATTATATAATTTATATTTTATATGATATAAATATATAATAAATCCACAATTCCTGAAATTTTCCTCCAATTCCTCGGGTGACCAATTGCTATATTATCTAAATAATAATAATAATAATAATAATAATAAAATTGCATCTGCCAAATGAAGGGAATAATGGACCATCACTTTGTAATTAGATTAACTCGATGGGTCATATTATTGCTGACTGTTTAAATTTTACTTTGTGCTTGGAATGTTTAATTTGTATTCGAATAACGATCGAGGTACAAAGAATACGGGCCTGGGCCAACAAAAACGACACAATCGAGTCTCAAAAAAAAAAAAAAAAAAAGGAAAGAAAGAAAAAAAAAATTGAAAAATGAAACCCAAAGACCTGCGTGTGTTCAATTAGGGAATCGTCAAAGATTTTACGAGTCTGACTGAAAATCGCTCGAACGACGCTTTCGAAATATATTAAAATAATTATTTTTCATCGATACGGTGCTATCACGAGAATTCGCTACTTGCCATTGAAGCGATTACTCGAAAATTCTCTTGAATATACGAAAAAAAAAAAAAAAATCTGAAATGAATTTAAAAAAATTAAAATTAAGTTTAAAAAAAAAAAAAGAAAAAAAATTGTAGTGTCGGTTGATTAATCGAGTCTTGTTATTGCGCGCAACTGTTGTTCGAGCGCCGAGGACGAGGATGACGATCCCGATGTGAAGGCTCAGCGAGAAAAAGAGAGACGAGAGGCGAACAATGCTAGGGAGAGGTAAGGACAATTTCTGGCTCTCTCCGAGGGATGAAGAGCTTGATTATTGTTTTTTTCGTGCCCTGTTGCATTTTTTTTTCAATTTTTTTTTTTACAAAAAAAGAAAAAACAGCAAGAGGAAAGGACAAAAGACGAGAAAAACCAAAGTGGCCCGTATTCTATGTAATAAAAAAAATTGCGCGAGTAATCTGGAAAAATGCATGAAAATAATTGTTGGTGTGGCTTTTTTTTTTCAACTTGAATAATTTAATTTTTACTAGCATTTTGAGAAAAAATTTACTATAGTGATGAATATTTTTTTTTTCATATATATATTTTTTTTCACAGGATACGTATCAGAGATATAAACGAGGCGCTCAAAGAACTCGGCAGGATGTGCATGACCCACCTAAAAACGGATAAGCCACAAACGAAGCTTGGCATTCTCAACATGGCTGTTGAAGTTATAATGACCCTCGAGCAGCAAGTCAGAGGTATTTATTCGAGTAATTATAAATTGCTCGAACCCTTCGAGGAATTATAAATTGCTCAATTATTCTCGTTCTGTAAAAAAAAATTTTTTAAAATTTAATAAATTTGATTTAATGGTTTTTTTTTGTTTTTTTTTTTGCAGAAAGAAATTTAAATCCCAAGGCAGCGTGCTTAAAGAGGAGAGAAGAGGAGAAGGCTGAGGATGGCCCAAAACTTCCGGGTCATCTGACCGCTCATATAGCTCATCCACATCCCCATCCTCATGCCCATTCGCAGCCACCTTTTTCCTCAATGCCCGTGAGTATTTAATAAATAAAAAAACATTTTAAAGCATTTTTCTCCAAGTCTAGCCATTTTTTTTTCCCCTTAAATCCACAATTTTTTGTTGTAAATTTTTCCAGTTTGTCGCAAAAATTTAATGAATTTTTTGCAAATTATTTCTCATTTTTTTCGCCAACTCAATAAAATATTTGTAATAAAATTAAAAAAAAAAACGTTCAAACTGACGATTTTTTATTTTATTTATCAACCCAAATGACCTCTGCAATTTGGGCAAAAAAAAATACAAGTATTTGCTGATTAAAAAAAAAAAAAAAAGAAAATCATTACAAAATTCACGTAAAACGAAATCACGTTTTTTGCGTGAATCTAAAAATTTGAAATAATTAAAACATTAAAATTCGTTTGAATAAAATACCACAAAGTGGCAAAGTATTAAAAAAAATCGAAAAACGACGAAAAAAAAATAACTTGATGGTTGAAAAATGCTTCGTGTAAAGATTTTTTGTGTAAAAAAAAAAAAAGTTATTTGATAAATTTCAGGGACCACCTCCTTCCCTTCAGCACAATCCAGCTCAACCGCAGTAGCAGAGGCTCGCCAGTGGCGGAAGTCTCGTCCTGTGTTGAATTAATGAATAAAATTCGCAAAGAGATTCGAGGAATTAAGAGAAGAAGATCGCGTCGTCGTCGTCGCCGTCGTCGTCGTCGTCGTCGTTGTCGGTGCAAATTTCCGGTGTGATACCGGAAGTACCTACGGCCACGTTAAAGAGACACGAACTCTCGCAATAGAGAATGATAAAATAGAGGAAAAATGAAAATGGGCAAATCGTTTATATGTATACATATATACATGTGAATATGTATGTATATATTACGAGGGAGAAGATTATATATAAACATACACATATATATATATATATATATATATATATATATATATATATATATATATATATATATATATGCCTGGGTGCGTCGAGATTTGATGAGAGATTCCGGTGCTCTGTATTTCCTTCTCGTGTTAATTTTTTTTTCCCCACCCAAATTCATCTAGTTTTCCATTTCTTCGTTGCTCTCTCTCTCTCTCTCTCTCTCTCTCTCTCTATCTCTATCCCTCTCTCTCTCTCTTTCTCTCTCTCTCGCGAGGTCAGCCAGAGGGAAGAATTTTTGCATAATCAGAGAATAAATGAACCGCGTACCGGCATGTATGACAATAAATAAAAGTATTATTCGTAAATGGTGTAGAAGAAAAAAAAAAAAAGAAGAGAAGAAGAAGAAAAAAACAAAAATTAAAGAAACTAGGGAGAGTGTTGGCACACAGAAACGATAAGGGAGAAAATTGTATTGTCATCTATAATTTTCTTCCAACATATCAAAAAATTGGGCGGTTTGTACGTTTTTTTTTTTTTAATTTTTTTTTTTTAATATTCTTTATTGGGTAACATTCGCCACCTACATTGGAACTGTAGAGTGGGAAATGAAATACGCATCCTGATAAAAGAGAGGGAGAAAGAGAGAGAGAGAAAGAGAGAGGCTGGGATTTTTTTTTTCTTTTTTTTTTTGAACGACGAGAGAGACTCTTGGGCGAGAAGCGCGACCTGGATTTGTATGTTGAAGAGAAGATGAGAAGAAAAAAAAAACCATACGCTCGAAAAGGAGGAAAAAATGTGAGAAAAAAAACGGGGGGGAAAAAAACGAATAATACTGCTCTAAATATTATAAATAAACTACGGCGGCTTCAAATTATTTTTATAAATAGCGAATGAGACATGAAAAAAAAAAAAATAATAATAATAATAATAATAACAAAGAAATACTACGCGATAATGATGGTTCCTCTTTCGATGATATACAATAAAAACAAAAAAAAACGATGAAAAAGGAGTGTTCGAGACACGTGAACAGTCGTATGTTAGTTAACGATTGCGATTAAAATGAAAAAAAAAAACTACAACCGCGAAAAATTACATGATAAAATAATAATACGAAAAAAAAAAGGAGATAATACCTGCTATATAAATATATACCTATAGTATAAATGATAAACAAAGTAAAAAAAAAATAACAAAAATTGATCGCGAGGGATTTCGAAAAAACTTTTTGTTACTGTAAAAAAATAAAAAAATGTTCCTCTTTGAGGGAAAAAGAAAAAAAAAAAAAGGAATAAATCAATCGAGAGTCCCTTGTGCTCATATGCAAACGCAACAACACACCACCGAAAGAGTCACCGCCACAGAGAGATTCCCTCATAATAATATCGAATAAACTCAATGACAAGTGGAAAAAAAAAAAAAATCAAACAAAATTATTATACTTGAAAAATCCACACAAACACGAGAGAGAAAAAAAAAACACATTACGATTCATTGAGTTAAAAATTTTAGAGCGCGATAATAGTTAGATCGAGCGAATGATTATTCGAATGCGTGACAGAGAACGAGAGAGAAAAAGTGTAATGAGATTTGAGTGCGAGAAAATTTAATGGTTGTACATAAAAATTATTACGAATACGAAAAAAAATAATAATAATAATAATAAAAAAGTAAAATACAAACAAACAAAAGCCCAGAGGCATCACTGTCGTCGTTCGAGTGTTATATTAGGCCATAACGATTATAAAGAAATTTTTCGTTCCGAGCGTTATTAAAATTCGTGAAAATTGGGCAAATTGCTCGTTTTTCTTGCCCATCGCGCGATTGGCACGAGAAAAGTTTACAAGATTTTCACAATTTTGTGACAATCGCAATTCCATTTTATTCCAAATAAAATTAAACCGTTTTTCATTTATTAATTATCTTCTCGCTTATTTTTCATCAATATTGTAAAAAAAAATAAAAAATAATACGAGATATTTAAATTTTCATTTTGACAATTGCGATTGGCTCGATGGGGGTTTTTTTTTTCTCGTGCATTCGCGAACGAGACAGACAATACAGATCGTGAGCGATACGAAAATGAAAAAAAAACTCGCGTAAGGAATACAAAATTTTCCGCAATCGATTGAAAATCGCGATAAGTAAAAGTTCGTATTATTTGTAAATAAAATAGAGTGCCAGGGGCTTTGTTTCTTCGTTTTTCTTTAGCGTCAACATGGTTAAAAAAAAAAAAAAAAAGAAAAAAAAAATGGACTGAAGCTGAATAATCATCGTCTCGTTAAAAAAAAAAAAAAAAAAAATCCTCTCGCACCGACAAGTCAATGGATTCTGGGTGCAATTGTGGGAGAGAAAATTTGGCGTTTTGTCAAACATGTACAAAAAAAAAAACACGATAAAGCACAAAATGGAAAAAAAAAAAAAATTACTTACGATTTTGTGATTTCAAGTCCCGCAATCAAAAAAAAAAAAAATGGAACAGAGTGGGCCTTAATTTTTGTTATTGCCCCCTGGATCCACTGACTCTCTCCTGGGCCTCGTTCGTTAGTCGCTCTCAAATTGTCACGTTTTATCCAAAATCAGGATTAAAAAAAAACAAAAAACAAAATGGCTTACACACAAAAGTTTCTCGAGAGTATCGAGGAATTGGCGTAAAACGTGCAAAAATGAATAATAAAATGCCAACGAAAAAACTGATAAGCCAAACAGGAGATAAAAAAAAAAAAAAAAAAGGCAAAATATAAAATACCAGCATCGAATCACACGCATACACAAATCTTTGAAGAAAAAAGTAAATAAATAATAATAATAATAAAAATTTGAAAAAAAAAAAAAAAAAAAACATATCTTGCGCATAATTGTATATATTTAAAACGAGTGATGATGGAGAGAAAGAGAGAGAGAGAGAGAGTGAATAGTGGAGAAGAGTGACGAGAATGCCTAAACACAATTTACCTAATTACAATTATTATTAGGCGATGATGACGAGAAAGGGGAGAGAAAAAGAGAGAGAGAGAGAGAGAGAGAGAGAGATGACGATTGTCACAAGCCCTGATCGTCAACGTTCATTATTATTCATTATTATCGATTTAATTATTATTATTATTAATTATTATTAATTATTACCGATTAATTATTATATCGATGAAGGAACATTCTTTCGTGATTATAATGATGATGATCATGAGAATATAAAGCTGAGTAGAAACGATGATGATGATGATGTGAGTAAAAGCAAAAAAAAAAGTAAGGAAAAGAGAAAGAGAGAGAGAGAGAGCGAGATGATACACTAATGAGAATGCAAGGGACATTTTTGTTTTTTAACAAAAATATAGCTCAACGATGTGTACCCAGTTGCCATGTATTTTAATTTATTTAGATTCTTAAATAAATTTTATTGAAAAACCATATTGTCATCCTCGTTTAATTGCCAATAAACCTTTTCTTTTTTCTTTTTAATTCTACCAACAAGATGGTAAATTAATTATTCATTGGTATTAATATTCATGAATATTAAAAACAAAAAAAAAAACGAGCATTCTCAATTATTTTCATTCGATTAATTAATAAACTCTCGTTAAATACAAATGATAAGTTTTTTTTTTTTTTTACACAATCTTCTCACCACTATTGGTCTAATCACTCGAGTCTTTATTTATGAAACGAGCAAAATTACCGTCTCGTTTATCATTTTTCATTTTCTAGACGTTTTTCCCCCTCCCCCGCCCCGCCCTCCGCCAAGCATGTAAAACGCGACAGATGTCAATTGAATAATCGAGTTTAGAAGAATAAAAAGATAATAATAATAATAATAATAATGAGTCACTATATGCGCGTGCAGTACAAAAACACGCAAGTGCTGGGAGTTCAAAGCAGAAAAAAAAAGAAAGAGATACAAAACCGAACGACTTCCGCCTTTTTCATTGCAAATTCCTGTTGAACTTTGCTCAGGTGTAAAAAATAATAATAATGATAATAAAAAAAAAATCATACGTTGAACGAGGCAACTGACGAGTGTAAAAAATATTTCGCATGATTATTGCGAGTACCCCGAGACAAGAAATAATTCGAGTCACCGACCTCTTCTCTTTGATAAGCGATGCAAGAAGAGGTCCAGGAATTATGGAAAATTTGGACCAGTCATTACACACACATATATATAATTTATTTTTCTTTATTAAAAAAAAAAAAACTACAATTGCCATATTATTATTATCATGAAAAATTTACCATGAAAATAAAGTTAAAAGTATTATTATTATTATTTAAGAATTATTCTAAAATACTATTACTATGAAATTTAATTTAAATTCATTTTACAAAAGTCTCACTATTGTCCATCAAACTCGCTATTACATTCAAGATCGTTTTTCTTTTTGTTTCGTTTTTTTACACGCATCGTGTTTACCCTAAAAATGAATTATTCATGTATTATTCTTTTATTCTTAAAAAATAATGGAATGACAAATTTGACAAATTTACCCGAGTGAACACATAAAATAAGAAAATAAGAAAAAAAAAAAAAAAACTCGAGTGCCCTGTTGTGCACACTTCAGTCTTCTCCCACTTAAAGATTTTCTCATTTGTCGCGTTTACAGTTTTGTTCGACGTACAATCGATTATTATTAATGGATTGACGGGATTACGGGATTCTCGTAAAAATTGCAACGTGACTGAATTATTAGCACGACCTTTGACACGCCACGTGCTCGTACGATGACCAATTTCTTTTTTCTTTTTTTTTCTTCTACTCAACACACAATAGACTGACATTTTGGCACTTAAACTTTTGCTCGGTTAATAGAAAAGTTCAAAATTGAAGGAAAAAAAATGGACGATAGAAACGAGGAGCTCAACGCTTCTGTGACCTTCGCGACGTCCATTCGGCAAAAAAATGGTACAACTTTTATCTCGGCTTTTTTCACAGAGATAATTTTTAATATCACGGGATAGGTACGTGTCGAGGAATTCGCTGTTCTATTATTATACACGAGAATAATCAGATTTTTTTTTTCTTCTCGAGAAGATTCTCGAGAAAAAGATGTCCATTGAAAAATAAAAAAAAAAAACTTGTTTACGGCTACGAATTTCTAGAAGTCGTACTTTTGCATGACAAAAGTCACGCTTCTCGATCAAAGACAAGGTAATTTTAAGTTTTTTTTTCCAAGCTCGATTACGCACTGGCAAGTTTTCTCTTGAGGGTAAAATAACGAATAATCAGCAAAAGAAGAAAATTTGCTAATAGAAGAACGAAATCGATCAAATATCAACCCTCAGCCATTGATAATTCCGTCAAGAGAATTTCGGGCATTCTATAATGACAATAAAATTCTGTCGTTGGATGAGGAATTTTGCCTCGATTACGCACTGGAAAGTTTTCTCTTGAGGGTCCAATAGCCAATGATTCGCAAAACAAGAAAATTAGCTAACAGAACAACGACATCGATCCAATATTTATCATCCGTCATTGATAATTCGATGAGGAGAGTTTCGGGAGTTCTATAATGACAATACAATTTAGTAGTCGGACAAGGAAGTTTTTCCCGATTAAATCCATAAACAGATTGTACAAGACCATGAAGAGCATAACGAAGATAACTGAGATAACTGACGTAATACATGAAAATAGGCATGTGATTGAATAAAACAAGAAATCCAGCAAATGCGAGCATCATGGCTGTCGATATAGCGCCAAAAAAAGTTCCATTAATAGGATTAACGATAGTGCCAATAACGAGGCCAAAGCTTTCGGCAATAAAAGTCGTGAGAATCGCCATTGCGAGAAACATGAGATATCGATGCCAATCGAGAGCCTGACTGCTCAAAAAATATGACACAGAGCTATGAACAATCGCGAATAACATTTGTATTGGTAAATTAGCAACGAGAAATGCAATATAATAAGTTTTCAATTGGTACCAATTGTTAAATTTTTCTTTTCTCAATACTGGCAATTCAGATGGAAATCTTAATACAGCTGGCATCATACTGGTGTAACAAAGATAAACCGTCGTGACTAAAAGAAATCCAACGTTATTTATCGTTTTTGATCCATCATTGCCAGCATCAACGAACAAAAGTCCAAGTAATATACCAACGAGAAAGTGCAATATGAGCTTTAAATGAGTTATTGTCCAATCCCGATACAATTGTATCATGCAACGATTAAGCAATATCCAAAATCTAGTAAATTCCGATGGTGGATTAATGAGAATTGTTGCTTTTCCCTCATTATCATCATAATTCTTCGAGATATTATTTATCGTTAAAATATCCGTTTTTATCGTTTTCGTTGATCTCCATGTTTGCGAGCCAGCAAGTGCTGTTAATGCTAATTGCTCATTAAAATTTCCATACTCTTTGCTGACAACTTCGATCATATAATCAGCTGGATTGTGATATTTTGGGCAAACAAGACCAACGCTTGAGAAATATCCTACTGTATTTCCTGATCCACCTTGATAAAGACAATGGCCATCGGCCAGAAGATAAATGTGATCAAACATTTCGTAAATCGCTGCACTTGGCTGATGAATCGTACAGACAATTGTACGTCCACCTCGTGCTAATCCATGAAGCATCGCAATGCATTGAAGTGAGGATGATGAATCGAGGCCTGTGGTTGGCTCATCGAGAAACATAACCGGTGGATTATCAACAAGCTCAAGGGCTATACTGAGTCTTTTTTTTTGGCCACCGCTCAATCTGTCACAGCGGGTCTCTTTTGTTTTAGTCAAATCGAGCGTATCGAGCACATCGAATATTATCATTTCTTTAGCTTTTATATTCAAACTGTTGCCCAATTTTAAATCTGCCGCCATTCTCATTACTTCCATTACTGTGAATAATGGATGAAGCTGATCGTCCTGCTGTATGTAACAAGATTCTTTTTTATACACGTGCCATCCTTGCTTTCCCTCACTTCCAACATAATTTATGCTCCCCTCAATGTTTGTCTCTTGAAAACCCGTCAGGATGTTCAATAATGATGATTTTCCAGCACCTGTAGTTTCAATTTCAAATATATATTTCATTAATTAGTATTAGTAGTGGTCACGAGTCATCTTCTTGGTCACTTTTCATTTTTTTTTTCTAATTTCGAGTGCAAAAGTCTTTGTTGAAAATAAATTGTCATCAACTATAGTTAATGAGAGTATTAAAAAAATTTCTTTCAATACGATGATGATTTTCCAGCACCTGTACTTTCAATTTAAATATATATTTCATTAATTAATAACGAGCCACTTAATTATCTTCTTTCTTACTTTTCATTTTTTTTGTTCGAAATTATTTTCGAGTGCAAAAGTCTTTGTTGAAAATAAATTGTCATCAACTATAGTCAATGAGTATTAAAATTTTTCTTTCAATACTAAAATAAATAATTACAAACCTGAGGGTCCCATTATGGCTGTCAGCTCGCCCGATTTAAAGCAGCCACTCACGCCCTTGAGTATGGACTTTTTTGGTCGTCGAAAACCAACTTTAACATCATAGGTGACACCGGTGAACTCAATATCGATCGATTGTGCCTTTGGCAGATTTAGCAATACGGCTCTCTGATAAGCTGCCATGTTTTTTTTTTTTTTTTTTCCTCTTCCCACACTCTTAGCTCGTCTTATTTTTTTCAACTCCCGGAAATTAACGAATCCGCTTATTATAATTCTCATTCAAAATTTCCACGACCGGTTCTCACTTTTCTGCTTGCCTCGAATTTTTCTTATTTATATTATTTTTTATTCTTTTCGTTTGCACGTAGTCCAGCTCACAATCCTTGAACACGCACAGATCCAGAAGCGTTTTGTTGCTCCATTCCTTCTCCCGAGGTTATTTTTACGTTTTTTAATTTTTATATAATTTTGTTTTTTTTTTTTTTCCGTTTCGTTTCTTCGTCAAGAATTCTCAGTTCCCACGAGCCTTCGTGAGAGCCCCTCGGAGAATTGTAATTCACTGTAAGACATGCAGTTACGTAAATCTTATTTCAAAGTGAACGAGAGCTGACGCACGAGCACCCTCGTAACAGTTTCAAGCTGCATCGGTTGCTTCCGCTTCCGGAAATAATATTTCAATTGCCTCTCCGATCGGATCGATCCTCTCACCCGGAGATCTGCAAATAGAAAAGTCCAAATTTTGGGCAATGAAAAAAAAAAAATACAAATAAAAGTACCTCGGAAAAATTATTCGACATGATTTTCAACGTTCTGTGTATGAGAAATTCCAATGAAAAATTAAACATTGTGATTGAATTTTTTTTTTTTCATAGGGCAAAAGAATTTTGATTTTATTAATTCAACAATAAACAATTAATTAATTGTTTCTCCCATTGAGATGTATTTTTTCTTCTTCTCGTAAACGATTCGGTTCGTGAGTTTATTTTTTTTATTCTCGTGTACACGGCCCTCTCGTGACCAGAAAAAAAAAAAAAAAAAAAAAAATGCCTCATCGTTGTATCAATGATGGAAAATATTGTACAAGTCGCAATTACATGACTTTTTTTTTCTCGTCAATCTATTGCGCAAGATATAGAATTAATGAATGCAACAATTTTGTCATGCTAGTCAAATTTTACAGAGAATTTTTTTTTTTTAAATAATTTTCCGTAATGTCACATTCGTCAATTTATTCGTCTCTATGTTATTATTATTGGCAAATTTAAGAACGAACATTTCGACAGTAAGAATTTTCCTCATATCGCCCCGAGGGACAATTGAGAGACTCGAATTATAAATGCTAATTAAGTAAATTTGAAATAAATATCGACCCTGGCTAGTATAGAGAGAGACAGAGAAGGAGAAAAAGACGAAGAGGGAGAGTATCAGACTGGTCCTTGTATCTGCTTGTCCTGAATTATATTACCTCGCCTCGGAATAATTCTCAAGGACAAAAATAAATAAAAAGAAAAACATTACGAAAATATTCGCTTGAGCATAAAAATATCGCACACAGACCGTCAATCGGGATGCTATATAGAGTGTTTGCGTGTCTTTTTTAATCACATCACGAAACATATCAAATGCCAGATGAGAAAAATTGACAATAACGTCGCAAGGATTTAACAAAAGACGCGAGACTGGAAAAGTGACCGAGGGGAGGGGGTGAGTGAAGAAAAAATATGCGAGTTATGGGCAAATTTGCGTGTTGTGTCAGAACAACGAACACAACTTTATTAAACAAGTTCCATTGTCTCTCATCAATTCAATTGTGATGTAGAATTTTTATTTTTTCAAATTGCGCGTTTGAATAATTATATTATTAATATGACTACTGCGTACGGAATAATGCACAAAAGATTCTCTCGCGAATTTCAATTTATCGGAATTAAAAGTGGAAAAAAAAAAAAAAAAAACAAAATACAAATGAAACGAAATGAAGAAAAACATTGAATTAGTATTCCCTGGCGACAATCGTGAGCGTAATACGCGGAAGGGCCCACCCACATAAATCTTGTGATAAATTGCGCAACAGCTCTCTCTCTCTCTCTGACACGATCAGAATGATCATTTTGCATATGTTAACTCTATCTATCTATTTATCTATCTATCTATCTATCTATCTATCTATCTATCTATCTATCTATCTATCTATCTATCTATCTATCCATCTATCTATCTATCTATCTATCTATCTATCTATCTATCTTCTATATATATTATATATATATATATATATATATAAGCGAAAATACCACTGAGACTCACTCACCATCGCCCAGCCCAAACCATTGAACTTGGAAACATGAAATTTCGTCAGTAGTTTCATCTTATAATGTAGTGGCTCAGTAAGAAGGAATTTTTCGAAATTCAACCCCTGACGGGGTAAAAAAGGATTATTTTTTTTTACACTTACTCAACGCGTGCAAAGCCACGAGCAACAGTTAATAGATTATACACAGACATCCATTATATCATCATAAAAGCTCTCTTGAGAATACTAAAATCATTTGATTCTCGTACAGCGAAGCCATTCGCGAATGATTAACGAGCGAGTGCTTGGGAGGTCAAAGATCATTTGAATTTGAAATTTCAATGCACGATTCAGTGATGCGATATTGCTTTGAAGTTCGATTGTAGCTTTCGGCGAATAGAGCGATACAATTTTCAATACAAAAATAATAATAATAATAATTAAAAAAAAAAAACCTATACAAAAATTTGAATAATTTGAAAATGGCTGAACCGATCCAGCTGAAGTTTTGCACACAAGTAGAGTTGCCCAAAACTTTATCTTTGATTTTTTTTTTTTTTTTTTTTTTTTCGTAAATATATGCAAAGGGAATAATTTTTGAGCTAACGGGCTGAAACTTTTTATCCAAATGGTCAATCACTAAATACTCTTTTGCAACTTGTGACTTATAAAAGAATTTTCAATTTTTCGTAATTTTTTTAATATAATTAAGACGAGAGATTTTTTGGTTAATTAAAAACTGCTCTGGATTTTGATCTGGACGGTAAATGTGGAGAAATATTTTTGATGAAAAAAAATCTAAACAAGATTTTTTTTTTCAATTGATAAATTTATGTGGATTTTCATTATTTTATTTTAAAAAAATTCTTCTCGCACTCTGAATTTTTCCGTTAAAAATGAACTTTAATATATAATTTAGGCGACGAGGCAGAGGAGGCGACGAATAAATGCATTTTTTTTCCTCTCCTAAAACGAGAGAATTTTTGGTTAATCAAAAACTGCTCTGGATTTTGATCTGGACGGTAAATGTGGAGAAATATTTTTGATGAAAAAAAATCTAAACAAGATTTTTTTTTTTAATTGATAAATTTATGTGGATTTTCATTATTTTATTTTAAAAAAATTCTTCTCGCACTCTGAATTTTTCCGTTAAAAATGAACTTTAATATATAATTTAGGCGACGAGGCAGAGGAGGCGACGAATAAATGCATTTTTTTTCCTCTCCTAAAACGAGAGAATTTTTGGTTAATCAAAAACTGCTCTGGATTTTGATCTGGACGGTAAATGTGGAGAAATATTTTTGATGAAAAAAAATCTAAACAAGATTTTTTTTTTTAATTGATAAATTTATGTGGATTTTCATTATTTTATTTTAAAAAAATTCTTCTCGCACTCTGAATTTTTCCGTTAAAAATGAACTTTAATATATAATTTAGGCGACGAGGCAGAGGAGGCGCCGAATAAACACATTTTTTTTCCTCTCCTTAAACGAGAGAATTTTTGGTTAATCAAAAACTGCTCTGGATTTTGATCTGGACGGTAAATGTGGAGAAATATTTTTGATGAAAAAAAATCTAAACAAGATTTTTTTTTTTAATTGATAAATTTATGTGGATTTTCATTATTTTATTTTAAAAAAATTCTTCTCGCACTCTGAATTTTTCCGTTAAAAATGAACTTTAATATATAATTTAGGCGACGAGGCAGAGGAGGCGACGAATAAATGCATTTTTTTTCCTCTCCTAAAACGAGAGAATTTTTGGTTAATCAAAAACTGCTCTGGATTTTGATCTGGACGGTAAATGTGGAGAAATATTTTTGATGAAAAAAAATCTAAACAAGATTTTTTTTTTTAATTGATAAATTTATGTGGATTTTCATTATTTTATTTTAAAAAAATTCTTCTCGCACTCTGAATTTTTCCGTTAAAAATGAACTTTAATATATAATTTAGGCGACGAGGCAGAGGAGGCGCCGAATAAACACATTTTTTTTCCTCTCCTTAAACGAGAGAATTTTTGGTTAATCAAAAACTGCTCTGGATTTTGATCTGGACGGTAAATGTGGAGAAATATTTTTGATGAAAAAAAATCTAAACAAGATTTTTTTTTAAATTGATAAATTTATGTGGATTTTCATTATTTTATTTTTAAAAAATTCTTCTCGCACTCTGAATTTTTCCGTTAAAAATGAACTTTAATATATAATTTAGGCGACGAGGCAGACAAGGCGCCGAATAAACACATTTTTTTTCCTCTCCTAAAACGAGAATTATTAAAAAGAGTTTTTTTTGTGTCAGCGATATTCGATCGCTTCCTGCTGCTCGCACGTGACTTGAAATTTCGCCTCAATTTTTTCATAACTTTGCGATCATTAATTATGAGCCCAGCCTACTCGATGCTCGAATAAATAATTCCATTTTTTTTCCTCCTTGATAAAAAAAATAAAAAAAAAAAAAAAAAACCGGTTAAAAACTGCGCAAGGAATTACTCGGTCAATCGGGCCACTGCGCACTCGTCCCTTATCTCGTCTCTCATTACATCGTCAATAAGCGAATTTAAAGATTTTTCGCGAAAAAAAAAAAACATGAAACTGACACGCGGGTCAGACGGGATCATCGAGAATCTTTATTTATTTTTCTTTTGTCGCTCATGTTGATCCCCAAGCTTGTCCTTGACTGTGACAATTTTCGATATGAAGTAACGATAGAAATATTCGAAACGATAATAAATTATTTAACAATTTTTAAACTTGATTAATTTTATTCGATTTTGTGTATAAATTCACGAAAAAAAAAAAAAAGTTCAATTTTCTATTTTTTTAAATTTATTTTGTTTTTGCCGTGTCATCAAACGATAGAAATATTCGAAACGATAATAAATTATTTAACAATTTTTACGATTTTATTGAAATCGTGAATTTTTAAATTCACGAAAAAAAAAAAAAAAGTTCAATTTTCAGTTTTTTTTAAAAATATATTTGATGTTTTCCGTGTATATCGAGCCACGTGTCATAAAACGATTAACTCGACCTCTGTACGAGAACGATATTTTTTGGCTGACCTACTTGACGTGTTTTTTTTTTTTTTTTTTTTTTTTTATAACATCGTAACATTCCGATTGGTGCAATTTGCCAATTATCAATTTACTCTCAAAATAATGACAGAAAGATTCTTAGACACCATTTTTTCCTTGTTGGAAAAAAAAAAAAAAAAAAAAAAATCGCACGCGAACGGGGATGCAAACAAGGAAGAGTCCTTGGACGATATCGTTGAACTCTCGTTTTTTTTTTCTTTTTATTTGCACGTTGCATTTACTCTCTACGTCGTGGAGGAATCTCCACCGACGTCATTTTTCACTATTTCTATTTCTTGACACGGCATAAATCAAGGAAAACCTCGTTAATTGCCATTTTTTCTAGTTTCCTTTTTTTCTTTTTTTTTCACACTCGAGCATCGAGACCGAAAAAGAAAAAAACGAGAAAAAATTGAAAAAAATCCAAAACGAGTGACACAAATCGATGTAATAACATTTTAATAAATTTTATAATTCATCTCGCGTAATCGTATTTAATTTCTCAAGTGATTAATGAACTTTCCACGCGGACTGGGACAAACGAGTATAAATTAATAAATTCTCCGGGCAATTGACACCTGGTGATGAAATAAAAAAAAAAAAAAAGGAGGAAAAACACACGAGGCGAACTAGTAAAATATAAATGAAAAATTGTTTTTCTGTCTTGACGATTCTCTCGTGTGAATAAACGTGGAATGAATTTACGTCTGAATAACTGAATAATTTTTAAGTTCAAATGAGCAACTCGATTTTTTTAAACTTCCTTCGCTCTCTTTCATTATTTCTCTCTCTCTCTCTGTGTGGATAAAAATTTCAAATTTAAGTTACACACGTTTAATATTTAAACGACGAGGACAGGAGGACGAAAATTAAATCGTCAGAGAATTTACGTAACATTAAGATAAATTTGCTTTGCATAAATGTTAAAATTGTTGCTTTTCCCATTAACTCGAAAACGTTAACGAGATTTTGATATGAAAATTTACTTCTAATCGTTCGATTTAATCGGTGACCCTGAGGTCACGAATTAATCGATAAAAAATATAAATGGCGTAAGAAAAAACAAAAAAAAAAAAAACGAACGAAAAGACGACGAAAGGGCAAAATACCGGTTATGCTCTTCGTGGCGTTTGACCAGAGAGAAAATTGCGTTCGTCGTCCCGACTCAGCCAAGTATAATTTCAAGGGCAAAAACCTTCGAGGTACTTCCAAGGCCAGCAACTCGATAATGCCAGGATCTCACTATATGACGTGCATGAAATTGGATATATTGCGTTTAAGCTTTTTTTTCTTTTTTCAAACGAGTCGACTTTATGTATTTTTGAAAAAATTAAAAAAAAAATTTTTTTTTAACTTTTAATTTTTTTTTAAGAGTTGATTAAGAGATCTTCCATTTGGTAGATTTTTTCCGAATTAATTGACGCACTCGTTGGATGAGATTTGCAAAACTCACTGTTTAATTGCGAATCAATTCCAGAATAAAATGAGAGTTGGCACTTTGACGACGATGGCACGTCGACTAATGTCATTTGGGCAAAAGTTCCTCAGTGTTGGGCCAATATATATATTTTTTTCTTTTTTTTTCGCCAATGCCGGTTAGCATTAACGGCGAACGTGTATTTCTATTTTTGAAAAAAGAAAAATAAAAAAGAAAAAATACTTTTAATTTTTTTTAAGGGTTGATTGAGAGATTTTCCATTTGGTAGATTTTTTCCGAATTAATTGACGCACTCGTTGGATGAGATTTGCAAAACTCACTGTTTAATTGCGAATCAATTCCAGAATAAAATGAGAGTTGGCACTTTGACGACGATGGCACGTCGACTAATGTCATGTAGGCAAAAGTTCCTCAGTATTGGGCCAATATATATTTTTTTTCTTTTTTTTTCGCCAATGCCGGTTAGCATTAACGGCGAACGTGTATTTGTATTTTTGAAAAAAGAAAAATAAAAATAAAATTACTTTTAATTTTTTTTAAGGGTTGATTGAGAGATTTTCCATTTGGTAGATTTTTTCCGAATTAATTGACGCACTCGTTGGATGAGATTTGCAAAACTCACTGTTTAATTGCGAATCAATTCCAGAATAAAATGGGAGTTGGCACTTTGACGACGATGACACGTCGACTAATGTCATGTAGGCAAAAGTTCCTCAGTATTGGGCCAATATATATTTTTTTTCTTTTTTTTTCGCCAATGCCGGTTAGCATTACCGGCGAACGTGTATTTATATTTTTGAAAAAAGAAAAATAAAAAAGAAAAAATACTTTTAATTTTTTTTAAGGGTTGATTGAGAGATTTTCCATTTGGTAGATTTTTTCCGAATTAATTGACGCACTCGTTGGATGAGATTTGCAAAACTCACTGTTTAATTGCGAATCAATTCCAGAATAAAATGGGAGTTGGCACTTTGACGACGATGACACGTCGACTAATGTCATTTGGGCAAAAATCCCTCAGTGTTGGGCCAATATATATATTTTTTTTTCGCTAATGCCGGTCAGCATTAACGGCAAACACGTGGGACTAAGTTCTTGGAGACGAAGAGAGGAGGAAAGATAGAAAAACCAGTTATCGGGCCACTTCGATGAAATTCCAACGAGTTAAAGACGAACATTCGACGAGATTGAGGTGAGAAGCAAATTTTTCGTATCTTTTTCCGCATTTGTTTGATTGTTTTTTTTTTCTTCAATTATTACAAAATTCAGAAAAAAACAATTATTTGGGACCGGATACGATAATGTTAAAAAAAAATCACTATCAACTCGTATATTTGTATATTGTTTTGCTCGATTATTGGGAGAAAAAAAAAACGACTTTAGAGCGATAAACACGAAGAGCGTGCCAAGAGCGCGAATTTCATTCTGATTGTAAGCTGAACAGTCGAACGTGAAAAACACGAAGCTCGGTCTCTCTGTCTCTCCCTCTCCCTCGCCGCGCGGTGTTTCTCGTTTAGTCGCAACAAACGTCGAATACGCCGGGGCGCCTTCAAACTACTCGCCGAGGTACAAACTCACCGAGAGGCTTTTAGACCACTCTTTTCCTCAACACGGAGAGACGGAGTAATATACAGTAGTGTAGTTTGAAGCCGCATATATACACACACACACACATATACGTATCGTATATATATATGCACATATATATACGGGATCAAAATATAACTATAAACCGAGATGAAAGAAAACAATAATTATCTTTATTAAATGATGACATTCTCGTGCAAATGTTCAGATTTCTCTGCCTCATGACCAGTCAACAACATGCTCTTGTTATAATTCGTCTATTCTTTCGATGCCTGTATTCCTACGTGTATATATATATATATACACGTATATATAGGGAGAGAGAGAGAGAGAGGCGGGAATGACGCAGCTTTGCTGTTGCCACCATCACCCTGAGAAACCACGGAAGTTGCTGCGGTTGTTATTTACCTCCGCCATATGAGTGCACTTGCACTCGCGAGACTCTTCTGGCAAACAGAGTCCAACAAGTTCCCTACATGCCCTTTTTTTTTCCCCCGCTTTTTTGCTATTATTATAATTTTTTTTTTTTTTGATACTCTCGAGAGCGACTGCACACTGTATGATGTTGACTGTTCCACTCTCGTCGTTACAGGCAGTTGAAAGTACTCGCCAAGCACACCCGAGACACTCAAATTGACCATTACGTACAAGGAAGAAAACGAATGAAGGGTCTTTTTTTTTATTCTTTTTTTTTAAATTATTCTTTTAATGCTATTTACCCGGCAATATGTAACTCTCTGCGTGTAAAACTTGAGAATGAGAAGGTAAAAAAATAATATCACTCAAGTTAGACAAAATGGTAAAAGGATTTTTTTTTTTTTTTTTTCGTTTCTAGGCCAACGTGGAGAATTGTGCAATTTTTTTATTTTGCCTCGAAACGGTGACCGCGTTTTAAATTCTATCTCGAATTTAATCGTCGCGTGTCTTTGTGTGTTGAAAAAATTGAGAATCGTATGAAAATATAATAATATTGTCAATCGAGAAAAAAATGGATTTTTTTTTGTTTCCGGTCCATCGTTTTAAATTGTCCAATTTTTAATTTGATATCGTTTGTAATTCCAACTTTAGTTTAATTCTCGGCTGTCTGCGTGTGAAAATTTTGAGAATGGAAATAAATAATAATATTTCAAATTAAAAAAAAAAAAAAAAACTGCAGCAGTTTTTATTTATTTTCAATTTGATTGTGGAGATTGGGCAATGTTTAATTTTAGCTCAAAAACCCCATCGTGTTGCAAAATTCATATCTGAATTTTATCTCGCGCGACCCTCTTCGCATACGTTCACAATTATGTCAAATGACCTTGGGTGAGCTCTCGATAGAGAATCTCGCAACTATCTAATATAGTCGAGACTGGAATTGTAGAGGAGGGAGGGAGAGAGAAAGATTGAGAGATTGCGAGGATGATTTATCCTCGATGGTCGTGAGTGAGAAAAAGATTGTCTCGGCTGTGCTACGCGGAGAGAACGATGTCGAATAGCTGCGTTTCGTTCACGAGGTCGAGGTCAAAAATTCAAACTAAAATTGCATCTAATTGCAATTTATGGGAAGAATTATATAAATTATTTATAATTATCACAAATGTTCGAAGAATAATCAATTATTCAACGATTTTGTTAAATGTAACAAAATGGCAAATTATAATAAAGCGAAATTGGTTCGATAATTAACTCGTGGAAATGCTCGATCTCCATTCAATTAAGCTGTTATTTTTTACCCTGAAAGTCTAACAGGTGATTACCATTTTTTTTTTCTCCAACGTTTGCTCGTCATACAACAAAGTCGAACGTTTTTTTTATTTTTTTTTTTGACCTCATCAATTTTATGTGCATTTTTGCGGTGCCATTTAATAATAAATTAACCCGCAGTGTATTTTTTTCATTGATTTGTGCACGTCAAGAGAACGAGACTTGAACGAGAGAATTTCAATGACGTCACAAATTGATCCATAATTATTGGAAAATTCGCTTCTGGGGGAAAAAACCATTTGTTTTTTAGTCGACGAGGTCGAGGTCAACGATACAAACTAAAATCTATTTGAACGGAATTTTAATTACGTCGAAAGTTCGTGAATAATTATTCAAAAATTCGCCTTTAGTTTTTTTTTTCTTTTTTTAATTAAATCTCTCTCGACAGTCTGCAACCTCTCACTATGGATTATGGCTTTTTGTATACACGCAACGATAATGCGACGTGAACGTCGTGATTGAGTCACGTAGTCCTCTCGTGTCCTCGCGATTTTTTTTTTTATCAATAATTTTAATATTTCACGCGTGATGCTCAATTGGAAGCAAAAATTGAAGTTTTTATCTTTTACGTCGAGAAAGATCGATTTTTATATCTAATCGGTATATACAATTATTATTGCTGTTTGCTCATCAATTGCAAGGCCCAACTTTTAGTGCTCAGAATTACTGACTTGCAAATCTTGCTAATTCCTTTTTTCTTTTTTTTTTCCCCCAAGGAAAAAAAACTTGTTCCACATAACATTTAATGACTGACTCGGCGGAATAATTGAGTGAAATTAATACTCGCTTCAATATTTATCAAGTTGATAAAAAGGATTATTGAAAATTTAATTCAATTTTGAATCTTGCAAAATAATAATATTACTATTATTTTGCAAGATTATAATAATAATAATAATAACCTGATGAAATGAAGACAATAAAAGAATCGCCTGAGCCAGACTAGTTAATTTTTTTGTCAACTCGTAGCTTTTATGTCTCTGAATCACGAACTACAAGTCTTGGTCATTTCTATTTTGTTTGTTCTAAAAAACAAAAAAAAAATTAGGACTACCCGACATTTAATGATTGACCCGAAATCCCCAGACCCGAGATAATCAAATAAAATTGATACTCGCTCGATTATCCATCAAGTTGATAAAAAGGATTATTGAGAATTTCGTTCGATCATGCTGTGAGCAATAAAAAAAAAAAAAAAAAAGGAGATGAAATGAGAAAAAATGAAATAGTCGATTAGTGTCAGAGGAAGTTTTTTTTTTTTTTTTGAACTTTGAGAAAGAGAAATCTCTTGTATCAATGCCTCATTGAATATATCAAGTCCTCTCGACCAAATGGCAAATGTTAATGAGCTGACGAAATGAATTTAATTATTTAAATTTCAGTGTCATTCTTATTTACCTCCCAAATCGTCACATTTCTCGATCTCTTCCACCTCTTGTTCACTTTTGGACACACTTTTTTTTTTTCCTTTAAATGTCGTAGATGAAGAAGAAAAAAAAAACTTAACCCGGGTCTTTTTTTTTTTCCCCAATATTCTTCAGCAGTGAATAATCGTCTCAGATATTTCTACACAATGATTTTCGTTCGATTCGTGAATATTTCCCATTATTCACGATTCAGCAAATATTTTTCATATTGTGAGAGCGACGACAACGAGGACGTTTTGCGAGTCTCGGTCGACGCTCTCGACTGACTAGTCTGCCAGGCTAGTTCGCCGCATCATATCCGCATTCGCGCATTTAAAATAAACATTAATGTGGGTTAAGTTTGAAGGGTTATCGCAATTTCTGTATGCAAATTATTACCAAGTGAGCCTTTCTCTCTCCCCATAAAATTACGATACGAGGCAATTTATCATTTCTTTCTTCTTTTCCTTTTTTTTTTTCCCCATTGCGAGTTTTATTCCGTTTCATTATCGCTAAATTGTCACGTGACTCGCTCTGAGCGTCTCTCAATAATGAGGAAGAAAACAGAAAACGTCGAAGAAACAGCACGAGTGCCTTATTTCTGTCTCTCTCTCTCTCTTTCCAAGTCAATTAACGATTTATCATTTTGAATTATCACTCAGGGGATGATGATACAACAAATGAAGATTAATAATGAAATAATAATAATAATAATAATAATGGGGAAACCTCGCAGTTATCGTCTTCTATTCCAATAACGAGAATTAACGACGATTTTAATTGACGAGACGAAAAGTTGGGGAAAAATTTGCTGCGAAAGTAAATTTTATGTATTTGCCACCTCGAACAAATTTATTCGTTTGAAATTTATTTTTGCTAAGAGAAAAACAAAAAATTATTTGCCATTTGAGCAGAAATTTTTCTCTTTGACCATCTGCATTCTCCATTGTGAAGATAATTGACAAGGAGAAAAAGTCGTTTATGGAGAAACGCGTAATATTTTTGGCCAACTGACTCATTGTTTTGACTAATTATCGACAGACAAGCGAGAGAGAGAGAGAGAGAGAGGGAGAGAAAATCTTATCGTCTCGACTTTGTTCGTTTTTTTACGAGCTGATCAAAGCTCAACCGATTTTCGCTCTTTACGACAATTTTTTTGTCGACGAAGCAATAATTCTTTCTCACCATTCGTGATCTCCCAAAATATCCTGAAGAGGTCGCATGTGATAATTCCGCAGATTTTTTTTTGTTTCTTCGTGCGCGAGAATATTTCTACTCGTGCGATCATCGATACGTCTCTGCTATGCTCCGAGGGTAAATCCGGCTCTGTCGGTTGTTCTTTTGAGATACACGTCAAGTTACCCATCACAGATGGCGCTGCAATCGGTGAAAAAACTTCAAATTTTAAGTTTTATTTTGCAATAAACAAATTAACTCACAAATTTGTAAAAAAAAAAGAAAAAACTTGAACAATTGTGTCGAAACAAAATGTCGTCCATTAAGATTTTTAGCTTTAAAAATTAATTTAATTTCTCAAATGCCTCCAATACGTTTTTAATTCGATTAAAATGTAATTATCAAATTCTGGGTTCGTCAAATCTGTCCTTTTGTTTTTTTTTTTTATCAGTTGATTGTCTTTCTTCGATTAGTTCCGTTTGTCATTATTCAAAGCGTGTGGAGATTTTTTTTCCTCGTTGCAATCCCTGCTATCGCTGGTTTATCTATCGAATTAAAATTCGCTCGATGTGGTCTCAGTGAGCACAAAATTGCTCACTGTATCTCCGAGCCGATGAGGCTGCCTATATGCAAATATATATCTATATAGGACAGCAGGGGAATTGTCCAAAGAGTGGAAAAAAAAAAGTTGTTGAACCCATCACGGTGGCTCTTCAAGGCTGGTATTTGCCCTCGTCAAAATCGATATCGGTTCTAGGCCGTTATTCTCAAGCGGGAAATTGACGATATCGTGTCATGATTCACAGGATCGTGGCCCGTGATTTTTTTTAAAAGCCTCGCGATAAAAAAAAATCTCAAAAAAAAATAAATATATATATATAACGGAATATGAGTTATAAAAAAAAAAGAACAAAGAAACAAATATATTGTAGGTGAGGGGGAGAAGAGAGTAGTCTTTTAGGCTTTTTTAATTAATTAGAATCGATCGTGAGAAGGGGAGAAAATTGCTCTGTGGGTATAAAGGGAATTCCCCGGTTTTTATCGCTCTGGTAAGTTACTGCCGCTTGGCCTCTCGCCTCCTAAATTCACCCAGCGATGGAATCGCGCGGGGTTCAAATTTACGAAGCATTTACACACACACATTTTCCTAGCCCTTATACGTGGACCCTTCATAGTGGTCAAGCTCGGACTAACGGAGCAACCCGAGTCACTCTCTCGCCCTATTTTTCGATACAACCGCAAAAAGAACTGGGACAAAGTGTCCGCTTAACCGGAAGTTGGCGTTGAAATGAGCCAAAAAAAAAAGACGAAGAAAAAACAAGAAATTCTCGAGAATTCTCACGAAGCTGGATCAAAAGTTTGAAAAACATCCACGACATTTCTCGTGGGATATGCTCAAAGAAGAGTGTGTGTGGGAGAGAGAGAGAGAGAGAGAGAGAGAGAGAGAGAGAGAGAGAGAGAGAGAGAGAGAGAGAGAGAGAGAGAGAGAGAGAGAGAGAGAGAGAGAGAGAGAGAGAGAGAGAGAGAGAGAGAGAGAGAGAGAGAGAGAGAGAGAGAGAGAGAGAGAGAGAGAGAGAGAGAGAGAGAGAGAGAGAGAGAGAGAGAGAGAGAGGGCAAATGTATAAAAAGAGGAGAAAGTCTTTGCCAAGTTGTTGGTCGAGGGAAAAAGTCCCTTGGTGCTATCCACACCTTTCTCTTCTCTCGCTTTTCTCGGCGATTCTCATATTTCTCTCCATCATTTTGCACTGCTCACAGAAAGGAAAAGTCAAGGGGGTGTGGCGTCTATCGCGGCGTTTCCCTCGACAACCCGTCCCCGTGCACAACCAAAGTAATCCTAAGACGAGATGAAAGGCCAAATGAGAAATACTTTTCGATCGAATGGGGAAAGGGCCTTGCACGACTGCTATATATATATATGTATAATATCGAGTTCATGTAACGCCTCGAAGGTGCCAATGGCTTAGATCTCTTACCCCCGCGCCCCGTCGCTCTGGCTAGTCTCGATTCATCCCCTCGTGCCTTTTCATCCATCCGCGCGTATTCATCATCCAACTCGGTCGAGATTTTGGCGGATTATTACGAGCAAAGCTAAAGATTTTCAGTATAGAGAGCATCAGAGTCCATTGAGACGGTAGAGATTTCTATCCATATTCCTTCTTTCATTCGTCTCCTTCTTGCAATAACTCGAATATTCCGCATCTGGATGAAAATGAAAATTTGTATTAGCTGGTGTGAAATATAAAGGAAGGAAAAAAAAAAAAACGTAAAACAAAATGGTTAATTTAGAAAATTAAAATATTCCAGTTACTCACATTTATCGTATATAAGAAGAGAAGCGTCTCTCGAGTCAGCAAAAGATGGATTATTCAATTAAAACACAAGGCAGCACTTTGTACATTTCTTACACAGGATGCCTTTTTTTTTTTTTTTAACCTCCTGAGATGAAATGTGAGTTTTGTGGGCGCAGAAAATGCAAAGCCACACGGCGCAGTAAGGCTAAATTCGAGATAACGGATTTAACGCGATCGTGAGGGAAATGAAGTCTTGTAAGACATCCGGTGGTAATATTTAAGGCCAGGGGCCAACAAAACAATGGAGAAACGAGGGAAATTGGGGAGAAAAATAAAATGTGTACACGGTGTTAAATGCTCGTAGTGTTTATATCCTGTGGATAATGGAATACATCGAGGTGGGGGGGGGGGGGGGGGGCGTGGCTGTGGTTAATAAGGTCGACGATAAATAAGAGCTACAAAGTGGCAAAGTAATTTAAGGCCCGAGGAGAACGAGATTTCGCTACTTTTTCCCAGACAGCCGAGACGCCATTAGGGTTATGTTACAACAATCTCGTAATTTTCTCACTTATGGAGAGAACGCGAAAGCTTCGAGAAAAAGAGATGGGAAAATAATGAAAAATCTCGTCTCCCCGAATATTTATATTATCAAGTAGCCATACAAATGAGTACCTCGTGGAGGTAAACAATAAATTAACACGTTTTTTCAATGAAATTTTGCGCACAGAGGAAATTGTTAAGTAACAAATTAAAATGTACTACGTACTTTGTCTGTAAGCAGACTGCGGAGATCCCTCCCCGAAGGGAGACCGCGTTGCTTACAGCTGATGGTTCAGTGAAGATTTATATTTCTGCCGGCGAAGCACAAAAATCTTCTTTTCACTTATAACTTATAAATAAAATGAGGCGTCTTTTCTCGAGTGTTGGACGCCATGTTGAATCGGCAAGCCGGCCGGCGGGGGCGGCGGGCCCGGCGGCTGGAGTTGACGGTACAAGCTTCGAAATTTTTCCGCATCCGCTAGTGGCGCCTCGGTCGAAATTTCTAGGAACTTTAGTGTCTGGTGAAATGTGAGTTGGTACACAAAGAACGCCACGAGCGGAGTAACTATTTTTGAATTTAGTTGTTAATAGATCGTGAAGGAGTATGACGCGTGGCGTCCAATTCGCAATAAATAATGGAGCTGATAAACAAAACAATAAATCTCGATTGAACCATCAACTGCAAACACCGCGGTCTCCCCTCGGGGAGGGATCTCCGCAGGTTGTTTGCAGATAGTACGTATAGTAGATTTTAATTTATTCGATAATACGTAAATTATTCGTACTCAAACCATAATCGCTTCAAGTCGAGTCACGTGACAACGGGTGAGAGAGAAACTTTTTTCATCGCACACGCAGTTGAATAATCAAACACGCGTTAATTTTTCTAACATTCTTCGATCAATTTGATACGAAAAAGCGTTTATACTCATTCTCTCCCATATATCTTCTATATATTCGAATTAATTATCCACTCGGCGAGAATTTCTTGACTCGTTTGAACTTTTTTCGTACGTTGTGCACAATCGCGTTAGCATCACTTTGGTCAATTTTTTTTTCTCTTTTTTTTTTTTTTAAATCGCGAGTGCCGATTGTTCTTAGAATCGATCAACATCGAGTTTTTTACGTTGCCATATAATCTTTCGAAAAATGGGCAAAGTGTTAAATCGAACAATTCGATCGTAAAAAAAAAAAAAAAAAAAAATGGCGTCTTGTTTCAACGATTTTTTTTTAACAAAGTGTTTCAAATATTTTTTTAAGCTCTCTGAGCTTTTCGACAGTTTTAACGCGACTTTTTTTTTGTGCGTGTTTTGCCAGCTAAATTTTTCACGAGTTTTTTTTTTATGTGAATATTTAAATGATAAATCTTTGAAATAATTTTCGAAAAGTTTTTTGTGCGTGTTTTGCGAGTGAAAATCTTCGACGAGTGTCCAGATACTTTTCTGCGAGGTTTTTTTTTTTTTTTTTTGAAGACGCTTCAAGGATTTCTATCGAAAAGGATTGAAAAATAAATCTTCACTGAACCATCAGCTGTAAGCACCGTGGTCTCCCTTCGGGGAGGGATCTCCACTGGCTGCTTGCAGAAAAGTACGTAGTAGATTTTAATTTGTTTTTATTATTATTGTTATTATTATTTCTGTTATATTCCAATTTGGGCAAAAATTTCGTACGAAAATTTTAAATATGTTTGTCGTCGATGAAAAAAATTATCACGTAACGCAATGTCTCTCTATAAAATATTTATACAATCATCGATTCGTACACTCGTGATAACTGGAATTACAAGTACGAGGAAAATTTCTCCCTCTCTCTCTCTTACTCTGTCGACATAAAATATTCACTATAGATGTTTTTTACGCGTATATATTTCAGTTCTACTTTGCATACGTCCTTTCGAATTCGAAGCCTCCAACTAACCTCCAAATGCCCTCTCTGACTGCACTAAATATTTACCAACACGAAAAAAAAAGACTCCATAAATATATAGATATATTTTCTGTGTATAAATTTCTAAAAATCGTTTCTTAATTGACACTACGTAAAATGTAGTTTCATTTAAAAAAAAAACAGAACAAAAAAAAAGGCTCCATAAATATATAGATATATCTTCATGTGTATAAATTTCTAAAAATCGTTTCTTAATTGACACTACGTAAAATGTAGTTTTATTTTAAAAAAAAACAGAACAAAAAAAAAGACTCCATAAATATACAGATATATCTTCTTGTGTATAAATTTCTAATAATCGTTTCTTAATTGACACTACGTAAAATGTAGTTTTATTTAAAAAAAAACAGAACAAAAAAAAAGACTCCATAAATATACAGATATATCTTCTGCGTATAAAAGTCTAAAAATCGTTTCTTACTTGACACTACGTAAAATGGAGAATTTTATTTAAAAAAAAAAAACAGAACAAAAAAAAAGACTCCATAAATATATAGATATATCTTCATGTGTATAAATTTCTAAAAATCGTTTCTTAATTGACACTACGTAAAATGTAGAGTTTTATTTAAAAAAAAAACAGAACAAAAAAAAAGACTCCATAAATATATAGATATATTTTCTGCGTATAAAAGTCTAAAAATCGTTTCTTAATTGACCCTACGTAAAATGTAGTTTTATTTAAAAAAAAAAAAAACAAAACAAAAAAAAGACTCCATAAATATATAGATATATTTTCTGCGTATAAAAGTCTAAAAATCGTTTCTTAATTGACACTACGTAAAATGTAGTTTTATTTAAAAAAAAAAACAGAACAAAAAAAAGACTCCATAAATATATAGATATATTTTCATGTGTACAAATTTCTAAAAATCGTTTCTTAATTGACACTACGTAAAATGTAGTTTTATTTAAAAAAAAACAGAACAAAAAAAAAAGACTCCATAAATATATAGATCTTCATGTGTATAAATTTCTAAAAATCGTTTCTTAATTGACACTACGTAAAATGTAGTTTTATTTAAAAAAAAACAGAACAAAAAAAAAGACTCCATAAATATATAGATATATTTTCATGTGTATAAATTTCTAAAAATCGTTTCTTAATTGACACTACGTAAAATGTAGTTTTATTTAAAAAAAAACAGAACAAAAAAAAAGACTCCATAAATATACAGATATATCTTCTTGTGTATAAATTTCTAAAAATCGTTTCTTAATTGACACTACGCAAAATGTAGTTTTATTTAAAAAAAAACAGAACAAAAAAAAAAGACTCCATAAATATATAGATCTTCATGTGTATAAATTTCTAAAAATCGTTTCTTAATTGACACTACGTAAAATGTAGTTTTATTTAAAAAAAAACAGAACAAAAAAAAAGACTCCATAAATATATAGATATATTTTCATGTGTATAAATTTCTAAAAATCGTTTCTTAATTGACACTACGTAAAATGTAGTTTTATTTAAAAAAAAACAGAACAAAAAAAAAGACTCCATAAATATACAGATATATCTTCTTGTGTATAAATTTCTAAAAATCGTTTCTTAATTGACACTACGCAAAATGTAGTTTTATTTAAAAAAAAACAGAACAAAAAAAAAAGACTCCATAAATATATAGATCTTCATGTGTATAAATTTCTAAAAATTGTGTCTTGATTGACACTACGTAAAATGTAGAGTTTTGTTTAAAAAAAAAAAAAGATAAAAAAAAGTATCAAAACTGATTGGGAATGAGAATGGCCAAACAGCTGTCGAGTAAAATACCCACAGAATCTCGTTTCCGGTTCTGTTATATCCGGATTAACGAGTCGACACGTTAAAGGACGAAAATCTTTTCTTTTTATTTTTTTTTATTCGTTTTTATTTTATCAATCGTGAATTTTCCGATATTCGGTGCGTCCAAAGCTCGTTCTAGACACGGGAACGATGAGAGGGCGTGCGAGGGAGATTTTTCTACGATACGACGAGCTATCTGCGGGAGCATTTTTCCAACCCCCATCCCCTATATCAGAGTTGCGAGCTTTTTCCATCACTCGGTTTCTCTCTCTCTCTCTCTCTCCACTATATCGTCAATTGCTCACATCCCTTAGGACACCCCACTCGTCGCTGTTATATATATATATATATATATATCAGTTTTCACTCTCCATTTTACAACAAAGCAGAATGATAAAGAGATAAAAGATGTAAAAAAAAAAAAAAATGCCATTTAATCGAGACATCATTCCGACATTTAAACTGATGAAAAATCACCCCAACGATTCATGATCCTTTTTTTTTTTTTTTTCTTCTCTCTATACCGCGTTATTTGTCCATTTATATTTATATTTATTTCAAAGCTATCGCGATACATTTTCCGCGAATATTTTATTACCCGCTTTACATCCGCCGTTACTTACCCTCTGGCACGTTTTTTTTTTCGTTTTTTTTTTTTTTTTTTTTCATCCCCCATTCACCCTCACGATACCCTCGGCCTATTCCGGCAACCCGAAAATTGTCGACATTGATAGACCGTTTCGGGTCTGTCCCGCGAGTCTGCTAAAATCTAGTTAAATGCACCAAGCGAGAGACAGAGGGAAGAGAGAGAGAGAGAGAGAGAGAGAGAGAGAGAGAGAGAGAGAGAGAGAGAGACAGAGACAGAGACAGAGACAGAGAGAGAGAAAGGGGGAGAAGCAGAAAGAGAGAGAGAGAGAGAAAACTGTGACAATGTTGGTTGTCCCACAGAGTCCAGAATTACACATTCCTCTCCCCGGTTACAATGTGATGCCTCTCGACGAATTGAAACATGATTTTTTTTTTTTTTTTTTTCTTTTTCCATCCACACCCCCCGGAAAAGCCACCCTTTGGGCTTTATTTTTATTTTATTTAACCGTTGCACCTGTCGACGTGTGAATAAAAAAAAAAATACTTTTTTTTTTATCCTCACCCGAAACCACCCCAGTCCCAACCCCCTTCGATATATTCTCTCTCTGGCTTTTAATTCGAACTGTAATATACGTCGCGGCGCATCGAACTGTCCAAATTTAATTTTTTCACGAGTTCGATGACTCGCTCACCCTCTTCATTGCAGCGTCCATCAGCTCCAAGAGTTGTTGGAAAAAATAATAATAATAATAAAATTGGAAATTTGTTTTTTTTTTTAATACGAGAGATAAAATTTGGTAAATTAGTTTATACAATGGGAAAAATGATAATTCCAAGGTCGAGTGTGTGTGTATAAAATAAAAAGTCGTAGAGTACACAAAGAACGAGGGAGAGAGAGATGACATTAGAGACAACATTCAAGCTCCAAGGACAAAATAGTCGGTTCGCTCGTATTTTGCACCATCGCTGAAGGCTCTCGCGAACGAGATAAAATAAGCGAGAGATGGGGGTGGGGATGGTGGATAGTTGTCCACAACAGTAGTACGTAACAGCTGACGCCATCAACTCTATAGTGGGCACTCGTTCGCTTCGCTTCTACCACTCGAATACAAAAATATACAGTCAGAACGACATGAGGGGTGGTTGGGGGGTGGCGTGTCCTCGAGTTCACACTTCAATCCATCTGTCCGTACTTGTTAAAAATTGTCCACAATTTTCACCCCCCCCCCCCCCCCCCCCCCTCACATATATAAATATAAATATATATATATATAGTCACTCTGAATGCATTTTCAAATCACGTTTTCCAGACTTTAAACGAGAAGGAGATTTTTCTATTTTTTTTTCACCACTGTCAATGGACGATGACATAATTTGTTTTTTTTTAATCCCAACTGCAACGGAGTTACGAAAAATTCAATCACATAATAAAATTTAAAAAGGGTAAAATAATTCTTATATATAATAATTAATAGTAAAAATTATTTTACCCCTTTTTTTATCATCTATCATCTATCATCTATATTATAGAAACACATATGTAAAAAGTAAAGTATAAATACAAAGTAGCCCTTGAATATATTTCATATTTTCATTTTTCTATTTTCATTCCTTTCATATTCTCCAATATGATATATTCAATTCTTCATGTCTCATTATTATTGAAATTATTTTTCAAAATGTCCCAGAGAGTCCAGGCAAAAAAGGCTCGTTGCCATTTATAAAAGTGATAAAAGGTCCATAGGTCAGAGGTAGGTGGGCTGGGAGAGATCGTTTAGTGGAAACACGTGTTCGTAGCGTCGGAAAATAAAAATTTGCTGCCCTAGGCATAAAAGTAACTCCAAATGAAAAGGGGCCTATGCACACACACGACACACACACATCCACACACACACATACATGTCTCTGAGAAGTCCCTCGGAAAATTGTGTGTCTGTGTGTGTGCTCGTAAAAATCGGCCTCGAATATCGAAAGTTTATGCGTACGTCTTCGCGAATACTGAGCTGATAGAGAGAGAGAGAGAGGGAGAGAGAGAGAGAGCAACCCTCGTGACTGCATGTAAGACAGAGATGAAGGATGGAGAGAGAAAGATAGCGAGGTCGGGTGGAAGGGAAGGAGCGAGAGTGAGGAGCGGGGGGGGGGGACTGCATGTAAGAGAGGGACGGAGGGGGGGGGGAGACCGAGGGAGGGAGGGGGAGAACAACGCTCGTGACTGCATGTTAGAGAGGGATGGAGGGGCGGGGGGGGGGGGGGGGGAGAAACACAGAGCGAGGGAGGGAGGGGGAGAACAACGCTCGTGACTGCATGTTAGAGAGGGATGGAGGGGCGGGGGGGAGAAAGACAGACAGAGAGAAAAAGGGTTTTTTGGATTAGTTGGTGGGTTTGGGAATGCGGAGCCAGACTAATAGATGAGTGGAGGTACATATTCCTTCTAGTTTTGACCCTCGTTTGAAAAGGGGTTGGCAGTAAGTTTGATTTAGACGATATAGATTGTCCCTCGTATAACAGCAGCCCCAGCCCCTTTGCCCTCCATCCGAAGAGTGAGTAAAACTCGACCTCTTCCTCCTCCTCTTCGATCACTAGGGGGGGGGGGGGGGGAAATATATTTTCGAGTGAAAATATTTCTCAAATTTTTTCCTCTCTCTTTCTCTCTCTCTCAACTATAAGTCTCACAATTCTTCGTATCCTATATTGATTATAGAAATTTTTGTGACCCAATCTTTTGACAACTGATGCTGGCATTAATGATAAATTTATCCAGACGATATCGCCTCATTATTATTATTATTCACAATTGGCTAGAAATTTTTAATTCCGTGGCACGAGATAAAAATAAATGAAACTGTTTTCAGCTTTGATGACAGTGGCATTTTCCCCTGCTGGCTCGTATATAGATATATATATATATATGCATATATATAGATATATATACAGAGCTCCAAAACCGCCAATCCCAAAGAGGGTCCATCGAGTCGTCCACGCGGGAAAATCGGCACTTGTCGTTTCTCCTGGTGAGGGTTGAAAAAAAAAAAAAAAAAGGGACAAAATTAGACCGCAGAGAATCGTGCAGTTGGCCCTATGACGATACGGGGATGAGGGAAAAGTGGCAATAGAAAGAGAGGGAAATAATTCAGGGGGTGAATGAACGAGCCGAATTACCTACTGGCTTGTATACTTCGATATGTATATATATATATACATACATATGTACATACATATATATATATATACACATATATACATATATATATATATACAGTCGATCGAGCAAAAGAGATAAACGTGAAAGGGGATGAAGGGAAATGTTGGGGGATTCGCGGAGAGAGAGAGAGAGAGAGACTTTTTCATCGTCATTCTGATAAATAAATAAGATCCAAGGGCGACGTAAACGTCCCGGGGTAAAGTGATTTGGTCGATTTCATTGGCCAGCTAGTGGGTTAAGTGCTGCTTGCGAGGCTTCTCCGAGCTATATGAATTGTACACAAGAGTGCTTACGGAGAAACTCTGCGAGCAGATGCGTATAAGACGACTTGCGTAACACTCCTCCTCCTCATTCTTCTTCTTCTTCTTCCCCCACCCCTTTCTCCCACCCCCACTTATCGCCAGGCCTCCAGCATTGGAATAGCTTTCGCTGTCAGAGGACGGTTAAAGCCTTCCAAGATTCCCAGCATACAACGCGGGATAAACCTCGAAAAATACATAAATATATTTTACTTCAGTGAATTGTACATTGAAAAACGATACGGAGTATTATTTTCGCGTTTCTCGCTCTTTGACCCTATCTCGCTAGCGGTCATTTGGTTTTCTCTCTCTCTTTCTCTCTCTCTCTCTCGCTCTTTTCAATCGAATATCGGTTAGTCCGCCTAACCAACGAATTCAGGCGTTTGAACTCGTTGACCTTTGACATATCTATTATATATATATATATATATATATGTATACTGAAATATATTCAAGCCAAACGTGAGGACAAAACAATGAGAAAACGATTCACTCTCAGCTTGATTGAGCCTCTTTTTTACGTAAATGGTCAGGAAACCCTTCAGGAAGCAAAAACCATCCCTGATTACTCTCCTCGACTATCTCGAACGATCCGAGAGAGGTGGGAGGTGAAATTTAACCCCTCGTTGATAAAATAGACTCTGGCTCGTTCCACGACCCTTCCTTAATCCAAAATTCACCCTAGCTTTTGCTAACAAGAAGTCACTCACGTGTTGGTGGTTAAATTCACCCTGAAAATTTGACCGGATGTCTGGGAAACTTTTTTGATATGATCAATTAAATTTTATTTCTTATTTCGCTTGGCCAAAAATAAATTTCAACATTTTGCGGACATTTTTCTTATCTATATACATATATCCAGTCTCTACGGACGAGCGAAAATTTGACGCGACAAGACAAAATCATAAATTATATTTAAAAAAAAAACAATTAAAAAAAATTAACACAATTATAGACTGTATTAATTTATTAAAATTAAACTATGAGTTATACAATAGATAAAAGTCAGTACATAAGTGACATGGAAGAAAAATGTAAACGATTATTCTAATTTTTTTCATCAATTTCGAAATCCATCAAAATGGCGCGCCCCGTATTATACCACCAAGTGGTAATGGACAAAACCCAAAAAAGAGGATTGTACTTTGATGCATTTTAGCTATATATATATCTTTGTGTATACATGAGACAACTGGAAAAAAAATATTTTCGCCCAGCTTGTTTTTTTTTTTGCCGCGAGCCAAAAATGAAAACAAAACAACCGCGTAAGGTCGTGGCCTTTTCTCGTTATTCAGATAACAGGACTAGAGAGAACTAAACAAAAAAAAAAACAACTTAATAA